>JAOPJV010061539.1:0-10770 GCA_027122495.1 Muusoctopus longibrachus
AGATTACCCCCGGGGGTAACCTGAAATCGCTTTCAGGCTACCGGGGGGTAATCTGAAAGCGATTTCAGGTTACCCTCGGTGTAAAGACTTCAAGCTACCCCCATTTAAAGTTACCTCCCAGTAATCTGAAATCACCTTCATATTACCCCCAGGAGTAGCTTGAATATAATTTCAAATTACCCCTGCACTGCTCATATTACCCCTCCCCCTCTCTGATTTCGCTATAATAATAAATTCTAATGCTTACAGCATATGATACGTTTATTGCATAAAACACGTGAAACATACAAGATTTTAAGCTGGTCTTAAAATGTGGAAAGAAAAAAAATGCTGGATTTTTAAGCACTCCCTAACATTTTTATTAGGCCTTTAGAAAACACTTTGAATATCAAAGATTCTAAATCTATTTTTTTTTAATAAGAACATTTTTTTTTGTTTTAAAATGAGAAACCGATTTGGATTAGCGGTTTTACAACTGCAGTACTTTTTTGTACATAAATATGTTTCGTTTGCATTTGAAGTGTATAAACATATATTTTATTTGCATTTGAAAGCATTAGTTTGTTTCACTTTCTCATAATTTAAAACGCCGTTGTTTCGGTTTCAATTTATTAAAGATAAAAATGTAATTACAAATATATTTATGCATTTCAAATGCGAACGAAATATATTTTTACACTTCAAATGCCAACGAAATATATTTATATACAAAACAAAATATATTTATAAACTTTGAGTGCGAACGAAACACACACGAAAACACTCACACATACATTAATCGTGTTGCCCATTATCTCCCTTGTCAACTTTTTCTTATGCTTAAATATTGGTAGATGTTATAATTATAAGTTACAGAAGTAATAATAATAACGATAATAATAATGATAATAATTCTTTCTAATATTGGCTCAAGGCCATAACTTTTAGGGGAGAGGTAAGTCGATTAAATCGACCCCAGTACTTGACTAGTACTTTGTTTATCAACCCCGGAAGAATGAAAGGCAAAGTTGATCTTGGCGGGATTTGAACTCAGAACGTAAAGAGCTAGAACAAATACCGCAAAGCATTTTGTCTGACGCTCTAATGATTCTGCCAATTCACCACCCTTACTACTTCGCTAATTAATGATAACGGATGATGCTCCAATTTGTCTCTTTAGTGAGATACATCACATGTTGTTGATGATAGCCTCCGTCAATTCCCGCTTAACTAATTCGCTAAACTGGTTCCTGAAATCCTTCTGCATTGGGAAAGACATATTCAGCTTCCTATAACCGAGTCCCTGGATATTGATCGTGTCTAAATTGACCGTACAGTTCACGAAATTGTGGTCCATGTAACCAACTACTCGAAACTGCGAACAACTTAAGCTATGCTTACCGATTAGCCCCACGAATGTCTACTCTAGGTACGACCTAGCTGACCTGTTGCGGTTCGTCCTAGTCCACTTGTCAGGTAGTTGGAACTGCCTGAGCAGGTTTGCGAGGATTTTGCACCTCTCCCTCCTATCAGCTACTCCCACACAATGTCTGCGTGCGTATAAGATACCATTCCAATCGTCCGCTAACAGTAATGAGCGAGATATTCGTAGGAATATGTCTAGACGTCTAAAGATATCCGAGTGTCAAGCCCCTATTGAAACGTAAACAGCCTCTAGTCTGAAAGCATCATCGCCACCCTTATTACTGTTCATATGCAGGACCACAAACTTACCATTCAGGAGTAGGAAGATCGTACAGACATTTCCAAAACAAGCACTGCTACGCCAGTCGATCTGGCCAGGCCAAAGAACGCAATAACCTAGTAGTCGGCCAGAAGGAGGGTGAGTGATTATGTCTTTGAAATCCTGGTATCGCTAATGGCTATCACATCTAGATGTGGTGACCTGTGATCATTGAGCAGGTATCCCTGCTTCGACGATATCCCCAGGCTACGCACATTTATGTAACCTATCCTCAGTACTACCATGTTAAGAGAAGAAACAATAAAATGTGGGAGGAGTCACTTACACTGGTCTGGAGGTGATCTTTTTTCGGTACCTTTGAAAAGCCTCTCCAAAACTCTCTTGTTCAGAATGTTTTTAAAAACTCCCTCGTAATGAGGGAAACGTTTTCTCGGGCTGCGATATACTACTGCTATGATTATTACCAGAAATCTCTCTTTTAGTGTATTTCGGACAGCGAATGCATCAAAGTTCTCGCCTGTTGTCACTATTGTGTCTTTGTTTGTACAAATTTCATCAACTCCTCGTTCCCATTTCAGAGAACGACGTAGTTGAGAAGTTTGTCTGTGCGTTGTTGTTGCTGCAGTTGTTGATTATATTTTTGTTTTTGCTCTTGTTTCTGCTGTTTTTTTTAGTCTCTTGTTGTGTTTGTTGTAGCTTCTTTTGCTGCTGCAGCTGTTATTGTTGCTGTCGTTGTTGTAGTTGTTGATGTGGCCATACAAGTCAGTTAGCTGACTTGTATGGCCGCATCTTTTGTGGATTAGTGGGTCTTGGCGCTGCCAAATCTTTAGGTTTTCGGTGTCAGACTGCTGCTTTCCCCCGTTTCCCCTCACCCTTGTCAATCCATTCTTTCTCTGTCATTTTTCCAACGTTTTATTGTCACTCTCGGTATTGGAGGTATCGAAGGGTGTTGGGACTATGTCCATGTCTGCTGGTCCTTGTTTCTGTGTGTGAGAGTCTGTGTGAATGTTGTTATTTTTTATTTGATGGGGCACTTCTTCGTGAGCTCCTTTACGGGTATCTGTAGTAGGAGTTGTTGTGCTTGTTTTTGTTGCTGCCAAGGCTTCTTATTTTCCGGCTGTTGTTGTTCTTGTTGTTTCTGCTGCTGTGGCTGTTGTTTTTGTTGTGATTGTAGTAGTCAGAGTGTTGGAAGCAGCAGGGGAGATTCGTCTAGATATCTTCTCCTTCATGGGCAGAAATTTATGAGGTGGTCTGTGTTTTTCAAAAAATGTCGCATTTTCGTTTTTATGACCTCGAATATTACCTAACAACGGTTTACATTCCTCAAAACAAAACCATTCGGGATGCCAACAAATCCACAACTGCACCAGCACCTAGAAATCAAGGTTCCCGTTTTGTTCTGCTAGGTCCTATGTTCTGATAGGTCTTATGACTTCTTGTGTTTCTCTACTATTGCCACCACTCTGGCCAGGTCCCTGTGGGGCGGTATATTGGTTACTTTGAATTTGGTTACTTGTCAAACAAAATAAAGTGGGATCATCACAAATTCGTAAGATGTGCATGTGGTCGTGGCCACTGTCTCGGCTTCCTGATAGCTGCTACCATCTTTTACTGTCTCTCTCCAATTGTGCATATTCATAAGTTTTGTTATGTATTTGTCTGCATGTTATCATAATTTCTGTTGATGTTTCTTTTTTCTACTCAAAAACTGTCTGTCACTTCAGCCTATGTTTTATATTTATTGGTCTCCTTGATGACAGAAAACAGTTTTTTTGTTTTGTTCGTGTTTTGTAGCTATTTTGTTTTTAGGTTTCCATTAATCTTTATGGAATATTTTTATAGTTCTACACTGAATGTTTCATAATAGTTTTGTAGTTTTGTAGTTGCATAAGTTCTCTACCTCCCAACAGAAAACTAAGATGAAAATTGAACTACAGAATGCCATGCTAAAGTATTACCAAGGAAAGCCCCTATATGGCAAATACTTGGAAAAACTGAATAGAATCAAAATGGACAAAGAAAAATCACATAACTGGCTGTGAAGCACAGGACTCAAAGTTGAAACTGAAGGATTATCGATTGTGGCACAGGATCAATGTATTACCAACAGAAACCACTAAACACATGTAAACAATTAACCACATTGTCTCTGGCTGCCCATTGTAGCCAAGAGAGAGTACATCTCAGGCATGACAGAGTTAGGGCTTTCAAACACTGGAAATTATGCCAGCATTATGAAATACTAACAGAAAATACTAACAGAAAAGAGGTGGTATAAATATACACCAGAAAAGGACACAGAAAATAATAAAGCAGCCATACTATGGGACATGCCAATCCACACAGACAGACTGATCAAGGTTAATCAAACGGATATTGTTGTCAAGGACCACCAAGAAAGGAAGAGTTTCTTGATCGAAATATCAGTACCAACTGACAACAATGTATCTCTAAAAGATGTGGAGAAGTTATCTAAATATAAAGATCTGGAAATAGAGATAATCAGAATGTGGAGATTGAAAACAGAAACAATCCCTATAATAACAGATGCCTTGGGAATGATTACAAAAACCATTCAAATTAATGCATAAATTAACTCCCCGGACTTACACATATGCACAGCATAGATGAAATAGCACTACTGTGCACTGCTCACATATTACGTAGAGTACTTGCAATACAATGGAAAATACAAAACCAAAGCAAAACACTGCATGTACCAAGGTGCACAGAGCTGCACCCAGTAGTGCAGTTAAAGCATGCAATAAAAATAAGACTACTGGAAAAATGATGATAGCAACAGTAAAACCAACAAAGATATTAATGTTAACAATAATATTAACAATAACAGTAATATTATGGATATATATATATATAAATCTTATAACTTCTAATACAGAATTGAAAAACTTAGTTTCTGAATTAATCGTTTTTAGGATATAGCAAGTAAGCAAAATATATTCATACAAAGATTCTTCATTCTTTTTCAATTATCTCCTAAGTATTCATCATGGCTCTGTATCATAATACAACATAAATAAAATACTTATAATGCTCAATGAAAATGTATTATCACAACTACTTTCTTGCATAAACGAACATTTGTCTTCATTGATCAAAAATATATCTTCTGGCAACACCCTTGGTTTATCCATTGTAAGAACGAACAGTAGGAACAGTTGTCGAGGTTCCGAAGAGAGGTTTTGATTTAAAACTGAAATTGATTTGGCTCTTATTGTTCACTCTTGAGTGAAGCTGTTGGATAAATTGTCTGGTGATAGCAATATTTTAGAGTTTGTTGTATTGATTCAATACACATTCTTTTCTCTGTTTCTTCCGTTTCAGTGGAAATCTACTCCAAAATTTTAAATTTTCTACTTTATTAATAAACATGGTGGACCTCTCCTTATAAGGAGACTATAAGTGTGTTCTGTATTACAGAATAAAATTATAAATGTGATGGAAAATCAATATCATTGAAATATTCATGTACACAGACACACACATATGTGTGTGTGTGTCCCCATATATAGATGAACACACACACATTGTATATGGACACGCACACATAATTTCACTTTACTTTTTCTATGAAGACAATAGGAATTCACCATATTTCCTAAAATAAATATTTTTCATGCTTGGTATCATTTCTTCTGTCTGGAACATACAATCTGTGAGTGACATTCCCTCCTTTGTCTTTTGTATTCCATCCTTTGTCTTTTGTATAAACAAATGCAAATGTACACAAAAAAAAAATGCACACAGGCATACCTTTGCTTTGACACACACTGTAATTTCGATTATACATAATGTTGCTGTTATTGTTGTCGTTAAGCCCCGGGTTAGCTTTGATGGAAAGACCTTCAAGCAAAGGCTTTCCATCTGTGACAGTTCCATCTTTTATTCAGACATAGTATGTTTAGGACTACATTATTCAATGTATCCTTCCATTCTTTAAAATCATAGGTTGTGAACTGAGGGAGATTTAGCTGCTTTTCTTACAGGTTGAGCGACCTTTGTTGAGGCTCCTCCTTTAGCTTGTTTTACATAAAGTTTTATATACTACCAAGAATCGGGTAGGTTTGAGTATCAAAATATTTATGCTAAGATGTCAGAGATATTTTAAGTGTTCTTTAGCATTAGGATCCTTTCCTGATGTTCCATGAGAATCTTTTGAACAAGAAATTGCTGTATCCCTTTTTGTCTGTAAAATGCTCTTACTCTTCAGAACTGTTCAAATTCTGATGAGTACTAAACACAATTTCTTTTGTGCTTTTTTGTCATCACTAAAATTGTAAAGTGGGAATTTATGCAATTATCATGGTGTTGAATCTGAGAAAGCTTTCTTAATAAATACACAATCCCCTGTCACCCATAAATCTGAAGAAAAGTTTTAATTCCTGAACAGGATTTCTTTAAAATCGGACTATTTGGTTGGAGGTAAACAAACAGTGCAACAGCAATAACAAACAACAGCAATAACATCAGTCTTTGATAGTGACTCTGTGTACTATCCAGCAATTGAAATGCAAATAATGATTGGAGAAGTTTTTTTCGATTGTATTGTTTAATGTTATTATAATTCTGTGTTGTCCAACACTCTGGAATCAACACAAATATCAATGATTGATCTAGTTCAATATATTATAAAACACTATGGAGTAGTTACACTAGAATTGCTGTGTAACCCAATATGTAGAAAATATTTTGTTCCTTGGCATATTTCTTTTGTATATGTTCCTCTATTTACTTTTATGATGTGCAGCAATATATTTAGTTTTATTTTGAATTTCTTTTAAATTTTATTTTATACACTACTTTATCAAAGATAGCTTTTGATCAAATCAAATTAAACAACAAAACAACATAAAAAAAACTATCATTACCAGATCTCTCCTCTGAAATACATTCCTTAAGGTACACTTATTTTGTTTATGTTTTTTCTTTATTTTTATTTTTCAATCTCTGATTTGCAGCAATTAAAATTAAGCATTAATCACACTAACCTCATTGATTAGTTATGTTTCTAAATTTGGCAGGTTCAAGGAAAGTTATGAAAACTGTCATTTCTCCTCACATATAGTGATGAGAAAAGAAACAATGTTAATGACAAACCAATGAGGAAGCCTTTATGCAGTCAACTTTATCTGCTAGAAATAGCATTGAAATCTTTCTCAAATCACACCCTAATAGCTCAGCCATCACTTGTAAATGAATATGACTTGGTAGCAACATGCACCATGCTGTCACTTCTGTTTTTGATGCCCATGTAGACAGAGAGACCCTCTCAACTATTGCACCCTTAAGCCAGTGAAACCTCAAATAAATGACAGCTGGTAGGAGAGAAGGCTGCACACTAGTACTTTGACTGGTACTTTATTTTATCAACTCCAGAAGGCCGAAAAGCAAAGCTGATGTCGGTGGGATTCAAACACAAAACATAAAGAGACGAAACAAATATCACAAGCCATTTTATCCAATGCTTTAACAATTCCATTAATCCTCCACCCTAGACTGGTACTTTATTTTATCAACCCTGAAAGGCAAATTTGAACTCTGGGCATTAAGAGTTGGAACAAATACCACAAGGCATTTGTCTGATGCTCTAATGATTCTGTTAATTCACTGCTTAAATTACACTCTATTATCTTAAATAAAAAAGGAAGCATTGGATAAATTTAGACTAAGATACAGACTAAATGGTCAGGGCTGGAACGAATGCCTTTGATTGGAAGTCTGCTCGATCAGGGGTGACCTGAGGCTAAGCAAGAACAATGATTTGTCAGATGGCTTTTTTGGGTGGGGATGGGAGTCTAAAATGTTTGTGTGTGTTTAGTAGCTGCTCTATCCCAGATATGTGAACAATACTCTTGTATTGTGAGCACTTGTACCTTGTATATACAGGCAGCTGAAATAATTTATGACCCTGAAGAGAAGGTCTTCAGAGTCATAAGAGAATGTTTTTGAGATGCAGATTTGGCTATGTTATATATATGTGGTCACCATGTGATATAACCGAAGATTGTGAGGCCTAGAATTTGTAAATGTTGTGAGTTAGGACTTGTAGGGTACAAACAGACATTTTTTTGCTTAAATATGAAAATATTCTGAGTGAAATGTATCAAATATGTTCAACCAACCAATGATCAACTATTGAACTAATAAAGAAGCCTCTATGTGGTTACACAACCTTCTTGAAAAATCAACTAAATCTGTCTCATGTCACACCCTAACATCTTAAAAAAACAAGAGTACATTGAATAATGTGGTTGTAAATACATCATATCTGAATAAAGGATGGGATGGTCATGGCTGGAACACCATTGAATAGAGGTCTGCCCAATTAGAGATGACATGGGACTAAAGAACAACAACAATAACAGTAGCTCCACAGAGTGTTAGTTTTTTAAAAGAAACTTAAGTGAAGGAAATTATTTCAACAAGCCACTATTTTCTCTTAAAACTAGTATTGATGACAATAGGCTATAACAACCTTGCTGTAAAATATCTTTATTGCTGCTATCATCATCATCACAGCAACATCATCATTGATATCATTAGAATCTTTATTATTTATTTATTTATTTTTGAGACTATTTCAAGTCATCATTGATACTTAGTTTACTCAGTTTGATGCTTTACTATGCTAGCTTCTAATTCTGTTTGTATTAAAAGAACATCAAAATATAAACATCTTATAATATATATCCCCAACAACTATTTCCTGAAAAGTAATTTTGTTTAAGTTTTACTTTAAAGTTCTCCTTTGGGGAACTTTAAAACAAAAGAATTGTCATAAAAGAATTGTCCTTGATGATTATTTTATACTGATTATTATCTTTGGTATAAATACTAGCATATTTGTGTGGTAGACTTAATTCCTCATTCAGTTTAATACAACCACCTGGCTCTTGGGTGCCTTTAGCAGGGTTCATTCTGTTGCATTCAGGCCAGGTCTTAAGTCTGAGGATAACTTCCTTCCCTCCACTCATCAGTCTTGGAGGCTCTGAAAACAATCAAGCGTGCTTCCCTTCTTCTTCTGACTAAGCCATAAAACGAAAATGAATATATAATTTGTGTTAATGTTCTTGTATACTTATCAATATTTAAAAAATTTCGTTCCAGAGAGTGGGAGTTGTTTAGACGCCACTGCAATGCAATCATTTGTAAATCAAAAGACACTTTCATGCACAGCAAAGTCTGCAAACTCTCTTGCCTCCCAAATTGCATCCTGTCATTTTGCTTCCTTGTGAAGAGGGTCTTCACAAACTTTGCATAATCTTTCTATCCATCACTCTTCAAAAACGATCGCTCTGTAAGTAACACTCCCACTGACAAAGCCTGTTTTTTTTCCAACCTACATTTCTCACACTCAGCAAAACCACTCAAACTGTATTCACTCCAAGAGTATCATCACCACAGTACACACAGTTTCCAAGTGTGGACATTTCTCCAATCTCTCCAACCCAACAAAACGACGGATATCAAAAGTTACCTCCCATTACCCTCCAAAGTACCCTCTAAATCTAGTTCCTAAGTAAAACTCTCTTCAATATTTCCCTCCCTGCAAGGATCTATTTCAATCTATAGAAATTTGTGATAATGTGTACAATCCTAAGAAGGGCAACCTCTCTGACCTTAGCAACTACTGATCTATTGCCCTCATTACCAACTTCTCAACGATGATGGAGACAGTCAGAAACAACCACCTCCTTCATCCTCTTGAGTTTCTCTCCCTCCTCAGAGATTGCCATCCTAGCTAAGTTTCTCACCCATGATCTTCATCTGTTTCTCATTTCTGGCATCAGAAGGTTCCTGTCACACCACTTGATTTATGCTGTATCAATTGTGATGTACTTCAAGGCTTGGTTATGTCTCTAGCACTCTTCCTACTGTTCATTAATGACCTCATTGCTGTCACTTCTAATAAAATACACTTACATGCAGATGATACCAACTTTCACTCCTCCCTAACCTTCCACATTGACATGCAACCTAGAAACTTCAGGCCAGAACTGCACTACCTTCAGAAACAGAGAACTCAAAAACATCCTCCCATAGAAACATGACAATCTAATCTCCATCAAAAGCACCAAGAAACAACCGCTGCATATATCAAGGAAACAGTCTTATACCCCCTTTATATATGAACAGCAAGTCAGTAAAACTCTCAAAGTCACTGCAAATGCTAGGACCTCCCAATCTTTGATTTTCATGGTACCCTCAACTACTTAACATTAACGAATTTGAATTCCCCAAAATGTATTTCTCTTCAAGGCTAGCATACACTTCAGCTCTGATCTGTTGCTGACCTTCTATAAAGCTCAAGACAGACCCACTTTAAAGTAATGCTCACATATCTGGATCAAAGTTGCTGCTTCATACACAAACATTTTAGTTCACATCCAGAAGAATGGGTGACATAAGGCTGATTGTTAAATATTCACTCACTAACATGCTACAACCATTAACTCACTTTTTCTTGTCCCTGCTGCTTCCAATGCTACCACAATGGCCTCTGATATTGTAAAATAGCTAACTGCATACTCTTATCACCAAGCCTCATGTGACACACCTGTGTCAATTCCTCACATCCTCCTTATTCTGGCTCCCACCCAGATCCAATACTAAGTACTTTTCTCAATAATTCATTCCATGAACTGTTTTCTCTGAATTCTTTCCCTGCTCAGATTTTGCCTGCTGTCATCAACTTACAGATATTCTAATTGCATCAATATCACCAATTCTGGGAGGATCTGCAAAGGTCAATGACATTACTTCTCTTATTCTGACTAACTGATGAAAGAGAGTAAAATTATATTGCTCAAAAGCCATTAGGGTCATTCATAGATTTTAACTTTCATCATTCGGCTTTAAATTAGTGATGTAATGCTTAAAATGTTGTTATAAAATGTAATTAATTGATACTAAATACAGCATGGAGATGAAATGTCAACAGAATATTTAAGTTTAAATGTTTGATATAGTAACTGAAAGAAAACTAAGCAATTTATAAATTTTCTTTTTCTTAAATATTCATTCAGCTATTGTCATAGTTTTATCAGTTTAATTGATGAGGATGT
>JAOPJV010064410.1:0-10723 GCA_027122495.1 Muusoctopus longibrachus
GGGAAATAACCCGATGTAATAGTATTGAGTGTTGTTTAAAATAAAGTTTATTTAAACATTATAACTTCATTTTTTCTCATCGAGTTTTAGAGATTATTGATCGAACCACGTACGTCATTTTTCATAATGATATAGATGATTGGGGAACCTTTTTTTATTATTGCTTAGTCTGAAGGGAAGGTAATGCTTTCTATTTCTATCAACTTTCTATAATAAAATAGCTACTGTATAACCATTTGCTTATATTCATTATATTCTATTTCTACATATACATTTTTTTTTTTTTACTGTAATTGCACTTATAACCTTTATCTCTAACACAGAGTCTGAAGGCCATTAAATCAACATATGATAGTAAATAATTTGTATATTGAAGTCTTATATTAGCACAAGGTCACAGATTTGTAAGGAACGGATATAGCTGAATGAATTAACTCCGGTATACAACTGGTATTTTTTCATCAGCCTCTATCAGTTAAACCTGATGGCATTTGAACTCAGAAAGTACAAGAACGTAAATAAATACTGACATTCGTTTTGTATGTTGTTTTACCATTTCTGCCACTCTGCTATTATTGTATATAATGATCAGTTTGGTTGCAAGAAGCATCATATCACAGATATGAAACACGTTTGATATTCTTGAAGAATTAATGGTTTCAGTTGATAGAGTAGTTATTATTTAACCGCAGGTCAGCCCTGATCAAGCATGCTTATGATTAAAGATGTTCTAGCCATAATCATTCAATCCTTTATTCAGACATAGTGTATTTTTTTTTATGTCTCTCTCCAGTAACAAGTACTTTGCAAGTTATTTTGTCATGAGGGTTACCTATTTTATTCGATCTGTAGAGTTTAACCCTTTCGTTACCATATTTCTAATGAAATACACTGTTTATAATTTTCAATTAATTTTGAAAGTAATCAAGAATTTGCAGGCATTTAGTAAAATAACTAACTTTATTGTTACTAAGTTGGTGTTTGGAACATAACTTAATGAAAAGTTCTTACATAAAATCATGATGGAAGGTTTAAATTTAAATATGAACACTTTTAAACAAATGGGTTTTTTTTTTATCACAGAACCAGGGGTGGTTTGGTATCAAAAGGGTTAAAAGAGAATGACAAATCAGTACACATGACAGCAATGTGTCCTTTCTCTTTTTAAGATGGTAGGGTGTAATTTGAGGGATATTTGCATGCTATTACTACTATGTTGAGCAACTACAGAGAGGCTCCTTTGTTGGCTCAACAGAATAGTTTGGTTGATTGATCTTTCTGCTACTTTTGAGACTATAAAGCATAATATTCAATTGGATAGTCCCCATAAATATATTGCTGCCTTTAGATATGCTTGGAATTGGTTTTACTCATTTCTCATAAATATTGAAAGCTCTCTGATTCATTTCACATTTCACAGTTGAGTTTTAGGGTCTAGATTATGGTGTTTTCTTGAAGCATGCCATTCTGGTTGATGGATTTTATCACTAGCTTTTCAGTTGTCATATGCTTTTCAAGGTGTCATGTTGTGTTACAGAGTACCATAGGATTATAAGAATGAGTGGATATATATCTTCTTAAGCTTAATGAATTTGTAATATTCTCTTATATGCTTTATTTGCTAAATTAAGTAAAATCGTTTATTTTGTTAATTTTGTAAAGTATTTTGATATCTATTTAGATCCTTTTCTTAATTTCAATAAGCATATCAATATTTTAAAAAATACTCAAGCATTCATAAATCCTTGTTTCAGTTGTATTGTGAAATCATCACTAATGTTTTAATAAGCTCCAGATTGGATGTGTGTAATTCTCTTCGATCAAACATATGCTCAAGACATTTTAATAGTCTTATTCAATAAGTAGAAGGTGCAAACAGTGCTATGTATAACTTAATTAGCTGAAAGTTGGTCAGAGGATAACTAATGTTGACTCAACTTCTTGTCTTACACATCTACTCATTGGTTGAAATTGTGTTCTGTTCTCTGAAGAAAACTTCTAAAATATCTTCATGATATTACTTGTGTTGCTATTTCTAACCTTCGTTCATAAATATTTGCAGATGCGAGTAAGATATTAGAATACCATCCTAGTTGATCTATGCCTAGCTCAATTTGTGAACACTAAACCAAGTACAAGTTTTCATATGTAATCTTCATAGCAAACTAACATTGATTATTTTTGTTATTCAGTGATTTCTACAACTTGGCCTCCTGGCTTCCAGAATCAATCATATAAGTCACCGTCTTTTGATATCAGTTGAATTTCAATTTCTTCTTCTTTATAACATCGTTGTCCTGTTTTTTGTTACTAAATATAAATATGAAGTGGATAGCAAAAACAGCAGAGTGCCAGACAAAATACCTTTTGCTCCTCTGGGGTTGATAAAAATAAGTACTTGTAATGTTCTAGGGTCAATTCAGTTGTCTAAACCCTTGCCCTATAAACTCTGGGCCTTGTGCCAATGGTAGAAATCATCATGGTCATTATTATGATTATGCTGAGTTTAATCCTACTGAAATTGACTTTACTTTTCATACTTCTGGGGTCGATAAAATAAGTACCAGTCAAATACTGCCTTAGAAATCCTTATTATGCTAGAAATCATCATGATTATTATTATTATTATTTATTTATTTATTTATTACTATTATTCATTCATTCAATACATAGATACAGGAAGATGTCATTTCAATACCAGCTTGTAATGTTTGAATAAAACAGTGATATTTAATTAAGTGTCAAGAAAGTATAAGTAATATTTAATATATTAGACAATGATATTTAGCTAACAAGGGTTCATATTTTGGTAACACACTGAGAATAAAAACAAAATGACATACTGAGTTTAATGTCACATTTCAAACATTGCCAATTATTCAACATGTAGCTACAAGATAACACACTGAGTAAAATAATAATAATAAAGAAACCAACTAAATGGCTTGCTAAGTTTTGTCTCACCACCAAGCATTACCATAGGATAGTTTGATTGAAGCTGTGTGAGGTTATCTAATAACAATAAGGGCAACAGCATCAATTCGCTAATACTTTTGAATTATTTTCCTTATACCAACTATGCCTGGCATGGGTAACCTTTTTCTAGCAGCAGGCCTTATGATATATTGCTCATCATAGATCGGACCACACCACTAAAGAATAATTTAACAAATAGTATGTAGTAGTACAGAAAACACTATATATATATATATATAAACAAATCATAAAAAATTTGATTGAAAGAAAGTGTAAGTGAAATTGTTCAAATTAACAGAGTCAGAGGTTAAGATTATGTTACAAAGTTTTAGTAAAAAGTTATTGTTTATATAATCATGACATTATGGGTGTCGTACAAAAATTGTAAAGGGTCTACATGTTGGCCGCATGCCGCAGGTTGAACTACACCATATTATGAGTCAATGGGTGGATCTACCTGCTAAAATAACAATCAAATCTCCCTCAAGTTACACCCTACCATCTTAAATGGAGGAGGATGCATTGGGCAATGCAGTCCTCGATATACAAAAAGACATGATGGTCACAGCTGGAATGTCTTTGATCATAGGTCTGCTCAATCAGAGCTGAACTGGGGTTACACAACAATATACTAAAGGCCATCAAAACTTTCAAACTTATGTTGCTTTGAATAGTTTAAATTATGAGATGATACCTGTTGTTTTTAATTATTTTTTCCTTTTTTTTTTTTTTTTTTCTTTAGTCAGAAATCCAGTCATTGAATTTACACCTATACTAAAATACATTTTCTTTTATCTGCTATAATTCTCTTTCACACTTTCTTTTTTACTCTTTATTTCAGAATCCAGATGTGACCCTAACTTCAACGGTAAGTTTATTTTGATTTCTTCATTTGGAATATAACAAGGCCCACAGGGTCAAGGTAGATTCCTGGTGTGTCAAATCTATGACTCACTATTATCCTTGAATAATCCATGAATATGACACAATATCCTTTCTTCCTTATATATCTGACATCTAGATAATTAATTTTTGATTTTTGGATAATTCTTTCTCAATTATACAACTATTTTGCATATTACAGTCTTGTGTTTGTCTCAAATTTATATATATTTAGGATATATTTATTTAAATTAGGATATATTTATTTAAATATTCTTGGCACCCTAGAGGGAGCAATATTGTTGCTAAGGTGCCGAAATTGCATTGAACTCTAGCAACGGCTCATAAAGTGGTAGTGTTTATGTTTACCGTGTTTTTGTTATCCTACGTGCAAATTATATATTTTATATATATTAATATACAGAATAAAGTGGAATTTTTTATTAGTGATTGTGTGTATATATTTATTAATATACATCGTATGTGTATGTGTGTGTTTTGTATTTATTATATGTAAGGTGGGCACAATTGTAGGCAATAATTTATTACCGAAGTGAGTCTGCAGAAGTGTCTCAAATTCCAACTATTGCTTCACTTGAGTTGCTAATGCACTTAAAAAACAGCTACATGTTTTCACATTCTCCTAAATTACATACATTTTTTTTAAAAATCATATGTGTGTGTGTGTATGTATATATATATAAAGCAAAGTGATAGTATACAGAACAGTATACAGAATAAATATTAGACTTGTCGAAAATTAACTCCAAGCTAGAGACAGGAAAACAATTGCTTAGAGGCAAGGCTTCCAAAAATAGCAAAAGGAGGTAATTTTCGAGAAATATATTTCTTTTTAAAAAATATATTTCTCATGCTGGGGAAGGACAATCTGATCTTTGTTGGCAAGCAGTGGCAGCCATGGATGCGTTTCAATCTTGTTAGATCTCATCAGTATAGTCAAACTGCTTGAATACATATACAAAACTTGAATACATATACAGACTTGAATACATATACAAAAAGAGTCTAGTATAATTTCTGGTCGAGGTAATTAGCATAAATAAACTTATATATATATATATATTAAATGTACATGGTGTAAAAACGTATAACCTGTGCATTTATATACATATATATGTTCTTATACATAGTCATAATACTCCCTAACCCCTCATATATGCAATCTGTGATAATTGATTCTCTAGTGATTTGTTCATTATAGCAGGTGTTTCTAAAACCTTTCGAAATGATTTTTTCAAGTTGTCACTAAATTACACTGGTTCTATCCCAGTACTAATTAGATCACTTCAGTCAGTATAAGACCTTATCTACCACTTCAAGTGAGCTAGGTTTACTAACACTAACAGTTCTTATGCATTTAGCACATTTTCATTCACTGGTTCTGTAATCCAGAGAGTGTTGAGTTTCTACATACTCCAAGTGGGTCCCTACTGTTGACTACTATCACAATCCTAGCTTCACCTTCACAACCCTATTTGCACGTAGCATAAACAGCACAAAAAGTTCACCCATGCTTAGATATCTCATTGCCTGCTCTGTGTGTGTGCTTGTCACTGTTTATCGCTTAGGCAGCCAGTGACATAAACAATAGGTCCCATCCCGTAGCTTAGCGATTTGATGGGTGAAGAGCAGTGGAGATTCCAATACTTAAAAATAAGTATGGTTGGTGATAGGAAGAACATCTGACTGTAAAATACTGCCTGAAGAAAATCTCCATCCAGCCCATGCTAGCATGGAAACACGGACGTAAAAACAATGAAACAACTCTGTTAAATACAATAATTAATGAGTCAAAAGGGACTTAGTATTCTTGTTTTTTCTTCTTTTTTTTCTTTCTTTTATCCAAGTACTTTCCCTACAGCTAATACAGACGCAAATCCTTCTAAAATTTAATTAGATTGAGTTAAAAAAACACATGACTTAACCTTGCTTCTGCAGTGATTGATAATAATGTTAACATACCAGTCATTGAAGATAACACTCTTGTTGTTCTAATTACTTGATTCATCTGTTGTTTCTCTATAGCTAGCATTAATCTGTTTTAAGGATCCCATTTTCCTATCTCAATACCTAGTCATAACAAGGTTTAGTATTTCATTTTAAATGACTAATAGATAACCAGTTGATTAAGGGGTTTCCTTAACCCTTTTGATACTAACCCGCCTAAAACCACCCCTGGTTTTATGATAAAAAAACCATTTGTTTAAATTTAAACATTCCATTATAATTTTATGTAAGAATTTGTTGTTAAATTATATTCCAAACACTAACTTAATAGCAAGAAAGTTAGTTATTTTACTAAATTCCTCCTGCAGTCTCATCTTTTTAGTGTTATCTATGCAGCTATAATGCACTGTAGCATAACCAGCTCCATGCATGCCAATATGCACATTGAAATTTCACATTTCAATGACAATATCCTTAGCATTACATCAATTTATTACTTTTGTGTTTCTTGATTAAAAGAATTCAAATCCATTTTCCTTTACTGTAATTAAACCTGGCAATATACTTTTCCAACTTCATATTAATAAAAAAAAAACATACATCCACTTACCTACAAAGTTTTTGTTACTAATATTGCTCTGCTGAGAGCTGTCTTTCAAGCTAAGAGCTGTCTTTCAAGCTATGAATAAACACTGCCACATATTTGTTGGGTTTTCATGAAACTGAACCAAGCCAAGAACAGAGCTGTAATTGCTTTAGCAAGCACATGCTTGCCACTGCTTCTAGTGTGCAGGACATTGACAGTTCTCTTTATGTAAGGGTGTATTATTATAGTGCATTCTTCATAATTGGTTTTGCAGAGTATATGTCTATGTAATGGGATGGAACCATCAAGTCAAATCTGACTTCTGGTGGCCCTGTAGAACAAGGCTTTCCTGGCAGATTATAGAAGTGGTTTGCCATTGCCTTCCTCTAGAATTCAATTCTTTCCTATTTGAACTCAGTGCCTATTTACAGCTAGAGGGACTGGGCCATTTTGATAGCTAAGTGTCATAGCCACTGACACAATGCAGTACCAGACAGGACATGAACCACTGACTTTGGTTAGATGTCTGCTACCCTATCCATCAGGTCAACCATACTTTCATTCCATCCAACGAGTTTCCGGCTATCAAATTTTACAATGTTTTAGTTGACCTGAGGCTATGGTAGAAGGCTCTTGCCCAAGGTGCCATGCAGTGGTAGTAAACCCGGAATCATATGGTTGTGAAGCGAATTTCTTAACCATATGTGCCTATAAATAAATATAATGCATGTACTTTCATACCATGAATGAAGGCAATTTTTTTTTTTTTGAGATGTCTTAAGTTGGCTAATTCTCAGAATTGTCATTTGAGTTATATTCATGTGCATATTCTTTGAGTACGGTACAAACTTTATCTTGTGTGTTTGAGTTCAATGGAAAATAAGTAACATTCTTGCTACAAAGTTTAATGGTTGATATTGGAAAAAACATTTAGCTCATAGCAGATTAGAAGAACTTATTTAACCCTTTTGATACCAACCCATCCAAGACTGCCCCTGATTCTATGATTTAAAACAACCATTTGTTTTAAAGTGTTCATATTTAAATTTACCTTCCATTACAATTTTATGTAAGAACTTTTTGTTAAGTTAAATTCTAAACACCATATTAATAATGTGGAAGTTAGTTATTTTACTAAATCTCTCCAAATTCTTAATTGATTTCAAAATTAATTGAAAATCATAGGCAGTGTGTTTCATTAGAAATATGGTAACAAACAGTTTAAATAAACATTTGTCCATTTTGAGTGGAAATATGTAGGAATCTGGTGTAATAATAATGTTGATAATATTTTGAAGATTAGCAACTTATGGAAATAAGCAGGTAAAAAATCTTTAAAAAATATAATATAGAAGGGAGAATTATTGTATATTTGTTTAATGACTCGACCATCTTAAAGGGTTTTTTTTTCTTTTTCATATAAAAAGAGATGTGATAGCTACAATCCTTATAAAGTTATTAGAAAAATCTTAAGAAAAACTACTCTGCATTCATTATCAATATTTCTGTTTATCATTATGAATTATTAATTTTATCTATATTTCATCATCATCATCGTTTTTATGTCTGTTTTTCCATGCTGGCATGGGTTGGACGAATTTTGTTTTTGGAGCAGTATTCTACTGCCAGATGCCCTTCCTGTCGCCAACCGTTACATATTTTTGTAATTTAGGTAGATTTTCCACGAATCTTTAACCATTGAACAGCTAATCTGCCGGCCAATTGTCATACACGGGATGTAAACAAATAAGCACTGGTAGCCAAGCGATGTCAACAATGAAGACTTCGTGGAGACAAACACAAACATATACAGATATATATATATATATATACACACACACAACAGGTTTCTATATACACACACATACATATATATACTAGTGTACCCGTACCATCAAAAATGATGGCGTATGGAATTATTTTGTTATGTCTTTGTTATTATTAGATTGGTTTTAAAGTGAGTGTTTAAATATATTTTTTACCATTATGTCTTGTTGAAATTTAAATAATAATGCAAATATTTATTGCATTACAACGTAATGAATGAAATTATCAATCCTTCACTGATAATCACTAATTTATTTTAAAAACTCTAAAATAATATGCTTTTATTTTGAGAGAGAGAGGCATCCATGCATTACGGAAACTCAGTTTATGGAATTCCACACTTACAGAATTTGTACAATACAACCACTAATTTCCGGATACAGTCTGTAATTCCGCCATTACAGAAACTTTTAACAGTTTATAAACTTTTAACAGTTTATAAAGTACACTTTTAACAGTTTATAAACTACACTTTTAACAGTTTATAAACTACACTTTTAACAGTTTATAAACTACACTTTGATCTTAGCCAAAAGGCCAAGAAGCAGCCTTTTGGCTTAGATCAAAGTGTAGTAAACAATTTTAAAACTAAAATCATGATATATATAATGTGTATGTGTCTATAATTTTTTATCATCTTGCCAACACCTACATAATCCCTCATCCTCCCCCAACCTTGTTTGTACCTGCACTAATTCAACTGACCTGTTCTTGTATCTAACTTTAATCATACAGTACTTCCTTCCATCTCACTCCTCCGTCCCTTTTAATTTTCTTTAATTTCCCTTCTTACATCTGAAGTAATAAGACAACTACTATTTGCTGATGCAGAACATAACTTGGGTTCTACTGTTTTACTATTTGGTGTGGATTTCTTTCTATCACCACCGCTTTTGGATTCAACTACAAATGCATACAGTATAGTACATTACCCTTGTTCAAGATGACTGGAAAGAGGCCATCTTGAGGAAGTGAAGGCAGTAGTGTGAAAAGGAGTCATAAATTGGATGTTAAAGCTGGATGTTTTACAAAGGTTTGATGCAGGAGAAAAAACTCAGCCATATAGCAAAAACATCAAAGCTTGCAATGTCTACAGTGAGAACAATACATCACAATAAATACAAAATTAGGTCAAGTGCTCAAGCAGCTACTCCGCTTAATATGACCTGAGAGTGTGAATAGAAGGTAGAATAGAGGGTAGAGGGTAGGAGGGGAAAGTATGAGTATGGGTGTGATGAGTGGAAGCAGAGATTGGATGATAGTGGGAAAGGAATTTCTCCTGCAAGTCAAGGAGTCCACTCTACCCTACATAGTCTCTGTTCTTTGAAGGCAAATGTGACCTGAGAGTATGAATAGAAGGCGAGTGATGTACCAGAGGGCAGGTAGGAAAGAGAAAGAGTATAGGTGTGATGAGGGAAGCAGTGATTATGAAAGGGCAGGGGATGGGGAAGGAGTATGGATATGAGTGTGATGGGGGGGAAGTAGTGATTGGATGGCAGTGGGGAAGGAATGTGAAAAAAGATAATGGTAGCTACACATTGGTTGCTGGTAAAAGGTTGGATAGAAGACTGTATGGCTAGCAGCTGTATAGATATATCATAGATGTGTCAAGGTAGGAGAGATCTGTGAAACAATATAGGAATCAGTAGGCAAATGGGGGTGGACATTATGAGGCTGTCATTAAATTCCATAACTACACAATGAAAGGAGTGAGAGCCAAACTTATTGATTAGTAGAGAGAACAGCAGGGTCTACATAAAAAGTCAGCCTGAGATTATGACCTGACCAAGTGACCAGTATGACAAGATAACAAGCGGTAGAAGAAGATATAAATATAGAATAAGAATATAGAGGGAACATGGAAACATATTTGGATTTTGCAAGAAATATGAATAAAATGTTTAGTAGCAGCAGAATGTGAGAGACAAAAATCTGTTATTAGGTGAACCCTTTTGTTACCATATTTATAATGAAATCCACTGCCTACGATTTTCAATTAATTTTGAAAATAACCAAGAATTTAGAGGAATTTAGTAAAATAACTAACTTTCTCATCTTTAAGTTGGTGTTTGGAACATAACTTAATAAAAAGTTCTTACATAAAATTTTAATCGAAGGTTTAAATTTAAATATGAACACTCTAAAACAAATGGTTTTTAACATAAGAATCAGGTGCGGTTTCAGGAGGGTTGGTATCAAAAGGGTTAAGCTGAGCAATTATGGGTTATGAACATAGAAAAGATGAATGATGGTGTGCTGTAACATGAAGCAGAGACTAAGAGTTTCTGATAACGGGTTCAACTGAAGCATAATATTTACTTCATCCCACAGTACACCAATGTACAACTCTTCTCTATTAAAATTGATGCCGATGATGATCATTAGAAGCTTGGCTGTAATAATGCAGATGGCTGTGTGGTTAAGGAGTTCGCTTCGCAACCACATGGTTTCGGGTTCAGTCTCACTGCGTGGCACCTTGGGTAA
>JAOPJV010066312.1:0-10713 GCA_027122495.1 Muusoctopus longibrachus
TATATACTCATTTACTCTTTTACTTGTTTCAGTCATCATTTTCGTAAACATTGTCATCATCTAATTTTAACATATCTTCCAATATTCCCCCAAAATTATATATTTAAAAGCAAAATAAAAACAATTCCATTTTCTAATTATTATTATTTTTTCTTTTTAATTTGTATAATTTTCAGTCGCCACTGATGCTTATGCTGATTGCGATGCTTCTGACATGCAAAACTGTTTGAACAAAGAGGGTAATTGCAAGTAAGTTAACTGATGACGAATTAAATCTTCTCGAACTTTTGTATTTATTTGCAAATTAAATGTTTTGTCTATAATAAAGCGTTTGTAAATTATTGTTTTTCTGTCTATTTTCTATATTTTATTTTTCAGTAAAATTCGCTGCCTCCGAGAAATTGATTGCCCGTTAAATGTTGTATTAAAACCTTTGGTATACTTATGCGGTAAGAGCTGTTATTTCATAGTTCTCTATATCTTAACTATTCAGAAATTGAAAGAAAAGTAGCTGTTTCTCAGCACACTGTTTTACGACTTGGTGTAAACACTTATGTGCTGAGTGTGCTGCTGTACTCCATCTCCGAATGCAGGACTCTATGTCTCATCAGACGGGGATGTAGCTCTGTAAGTGTTTCTGCCCCTTCCACCGCGACACCAGAGCTATCCGGGGTCACCCACCGATGTAGGCGGCAAAACTCCCGCACAACAGCATGAGCTTAGTTGAGTCAGATGTTGTGACTCTGGGCTAGATGTCTCTGTCATCCTCAACACTCAGTCTTGTCGCATCACTCATCCTCTCTCTTGAGCCAGATGTTGTGACTCTGAGCTAGATGTCTCTGTCATCCTCAATGCTCAATCTTGCCGCATCACTCGTCCTCTCTCTTTAGCCAGATGTTGTGACTCTGAGCCAGATGTCTGTCATCCTCAATGTTCAATCTTGTTGCACCACTTGTCCTCTCTCTTGGAAATACTTGCTAGAAAGTGTAACTGGTTTTTAGTTTCAGTTAGAGCAATCCAATAAAACAGAGATATGTGGCTTACAGAAGGATGACATGGATGGCTTTATTCAATGTACTTTTTCTGGAAGTAAGTACCAGGTTCTCTGTAGAATGAGACACGTCTGGAATTGTAGGGTAGGACTGGTGCAAAAGTGACATTTTTGATATTGCTTTTGAAGAGCTTGAAGTCAATATTGACAGAGGTGTATGATTTAGGGAAGAATTTCTAAAATGGCATACTTCTGAGAACAATACTTAATGTGAATATTTGGATGTAGTAAAATGATGTTATATTTCAAGTTGTCACAACTCTGGAGAAAGGACATGTATGTGGAGGAAGGATATGTATTTTACTACATTTAATTTATGAAATAACAGAAAATAGAGCGATGAATATAAAAGAAACTATTTAAATGAATTAGTGTACATTATGTCATAATTCTATTAACCATTTTGGTGAAAAGCCTGAAATATAAGGATAGAAATAAGTGGAGGATAATCCTCTGAGCATGTGAAGTTGATGGGTAAACTGAAACAATGATACCAGCTATATAACATAAACCTGGGATAAGAATCAGTAATGTAGGTTGTTGGTCAACTACTGCAAAGAAGTAAGCCAAGTAGGCTCTGGATTGAAATGGTTAAATTTTAACATCAGAGAACTGACATTGACTAACAAATTTAACAAATACACAATAAACAAGTAAAAGTTATAATAACCTAGCTAGTCCTGGGGTTCACAGTATTTATTTAGCAAATACACATAGAGCCATTCAGATAGTTTCTATTTGAAGAGTATAAAGTTATGAGGATTATTCAAAGAAATATATTTGTGTTTATTAAATGGGAACATATATAGACAGAGGGAATATATATATAAAAAGGAACATAAATATATAACAATAGTTTCTAACATATGTACAAGACAAGTTTTAGAAGGAGGATTTAGTTGATTTACATTATTGACTGCAGAAAGGCAAAGTTTACCTTTGCTGGATTTGAACTCAGAATATAAAGAGACATAACTAAATACTGTTAGTCAATTCGTTCAGCTCTCTACCAATTCTGTCATCCACCACCTTAATAGTAGTAACAATAATAATTTATAACATAAACACAAGGCCAGAAATTTAAGGGTAGGGTTAGGGAAACAGTCTATTATATCAACCAGTACTTTACTGGTACTTTGTTTTATCGACCCAGGAAGGATGAAAGGCAAAGTCAATCTTGGCAGAATTTAAACTCAGAATATTAAGGTCCATAACAAAATGCCATAAGGCATTTTGTCTGACACTCTAAGGATTCTGCCAATCCACCGCCCTTGAATATTTCTAACATACATACAAAGCTACAAATGTGGGGAGAGGGGTTAATCGATTAAATTGGCTCCAGTACTTGGCTAGTACTTATTTTATCGACCCTGGAAGGATGAAAGGCAAAGTTGAACTCAGAATGTAAAGAGCCAGAACAAATACAGCAAGGCATTTTTTCTGATGCTCCACTGATTCTGCCAATCCACCACCCTGACATTTATAATAATAATGATTTCTAACTTTGGTGCAAAGCCTCAAATTTATAAAGGAGTGGTATAGTCAATTGAATTGACTCTTATATTACAGGTACTTATTTTACCCCCCAATCCTACCATCATCCATCACCCACAACCAGATAGGATCTGAACTTAGAACGTAAAGGGACATAAATATATAATAATAATAATAATAATAATAATAATAATTTCTTACATAGGCACAAAGCCAGAAATTTTGGGAATGGGTATAGTCGAATAAATCGACTTATTACTTCCTTTTATCGACCCCAGAAGGATGAAAGGAAAAGTTGACCTCATTGGGATTTGAACTCAGAATGTAAAGAGCTGGAATAAATACAGCAAGGCATTTTTTCCGACACTTTAACTATTCTGCCAATCAACAATAACAGCAGCAGCAATAATAATACAGCTCTGTATAAACCTTGGCTGATTTCACATTCAGTGGGGGAAAAGTTCAAGTGTGCAAACTTAAAGTCTTTTTTGAGCCTATGGACCCATTAGGCCGGAGCTTACCCCGGTTTCATCGGCGTTAAGCGACAGAGTACAAGACTCCTCCCTCAATGGGACGCTAGTCCGTCGCAGGGTTAACTCCCAGCTACTGCTGGTACTCATTTTCAGCTGAGCAGACTTGAGCAACGTGAAATCAAGTGCCTTGCTCAAGGACACAACGCGCATCCCGGTCCAGGAATCGAACCCACGATCTTTCGATCGTGAGCCCAGTAGCCTAACAACTAGGCCACGCACCCTCACCTCGTTAGTATTTGAACTCAGGCTGTAAAGAGCTGGAAGAAATACCACAAGGCATTTCGTCTGAAACTCTAATGATTCTGCCAATCAACAATAACTATGACGATCGCAACAGCAATAATATATACAAGTTTAACAACTCCCTAGAAGCCTTAACTGATTTCACACCAAGTGGGGAAAAGTTCAAGTGTACAAGAGAAATGATAAATAGATATACAATAACACAAAAGCAATTGTTCTGTAGACATGTTAGTTGAAGATAATTTGAAACTAAACACGTTTAGGTTCAGCTGCATTGGATGTAAAGGATCTGTGACCAGTAACTAGCTATTCTTTCAGAAACAGGAAATTAGTGGAATTCTGTCGCTAACCTCATGAAGTTCTCATGTTACATGTTTCATAGTATTGCCTGGAAATACACAGAAATAGAAGCAATCCAACTTATTTCCTATTTCAGCAGACCAACCTTTAACCAACTGTCAACTCACTAGCTGTTATTATATACAAGTCTGGTCTTGTGGTATGTGGTGTGCTCGGATGTCAGCATTTTGATGTACTAGACAAAATTATTTTGAATTGGTGTATTGGCAGAATTAGTAGAACTTCAGACAAGATACATTGTGGCATTTGGTTACTTTTACGTTCTGGGTTCAAATCATGTCCAAGTTGACTTTGCCTTTTATCCTTCCAAAGTCGATAAAAAAAAGTACCAGTCTACTAATTTATTAAAACACTTAAAGGGGGTACCCCAGTATGGCCACAGTCTAATGTTTTCCTAATTTAAGACGGTAGGGTGTGATTTGTGAGAGATTGTAGCAAACATATTACATTTAGTAAGAATGATCACGCAACAATTACAAGTTTAAATTAGTTTTAGACTTACAAAAACCAAAAAAAAAAACCCAAAACGAAAACAGTTTTGACTGATAATTCTCTATCTACTCTCCTTTTTCTCCTTGTCTCTTTTTTCTCTCTCGCTCACACTTTTTTTTTAAATTTTCACAAGAAAAAAATTAGTTGGATCCAACATGCAGCACGAAGAGTTTCTGTTTTAATTACATCTTTTCACGATCATGCTGGATGATAATTATGAAAACTTTGAAGACATTATATGACTTCTTTTTATGGAGCGCGTGAATATTTGTCTTCTGAAACCGTCGTCGTATTGATTTTGCTGTAAACAGTTTTTATGGAGTTTAGTGAAATACTGACATGTGACATACATAATAAGATCTAACTATTTATCTCGATAGCTAGCTAGATAGATAGATGTGCATAAACACTAACAGTAGCTAAATTAGCAGAAAGAGAGATACGTAAGCACATATGTATGCAAGCACTCTCCAACAAGTTACAATGAGACTACACTTCGCTGATGAGTATTCAACGAAAGGCGCCCAGAGTTGTTTTTCTGTACTTATTCATGAAAAAACATATTAGTCATCTATTAATATTGATTTTAGATGTTTATATTTTTAGCAAAGCGAAACGGGCTGATATAAATAGTACATATGAGAGAGAATAAATATATGGAACTTCTTGCGTATCCTTTATATCTTGTTCACTTTGTTTAAAATGTAAACATGTATTCACGCTAGGTTATACGACAATAAATTAAGTTTATTCATTGTTTTCTTTTACCGCATATGTTAGTATACTTTGGTTTTTTATGTTCCCTAACATTAAATATACTTTCACCAAGACTCAAATTAATTGACAGATAGCAGACAAACAGACAGATAGATAGAAAAAGAGAAAAGTATACGATAAAGTAAAATAAAGTGCTTGAGAGGTAAAGAGACTCGATCGTTCTGACTTAACTAATACAAAGCTAGAATTGGGAAATGACTGGAGTGAGTCTGATACATTGACGGTATTGGCCATAGTACCTAATTTGACGAGAATCTTTTTCCACAGACTCTTGTATATGTCGTCTATCTCTGTAGGGCTCCGTTGTTAGCGTTTTTATTAGGGACCAAACCCACAGAAAGAGGTGGGTCCGAATTCAGTACTACTAGCTAATTAAACACTCGCCAGTTTTATAGTGCTTTGACTATTTATAGCGGTGAGTCATTCGGTTGTGTGGTTCATGCATGTAGCAAGTGGATTGGATTGAGCCGCTGTGTGTTAAATATATTGGCCCTAGTGGTAGGCTACTGGGCTTACGATCGGAAGATCGTGGGTTTGATTCCCGGTCCGGGACGCGCATTGTATCCTTGAGCAAGGCATTTTACTTCAAGTTGTTCCAGCACACTCAGCTGGGGGTTACCTTGCGACGGACTGGCGTCCCGTTCAGGAGGGGGTCTTGCACTCTCAGTCGCTTAACGCCACGGAAACCGGGATAATCTCCGGCCTGATGGGCCAATAGGCTCAGGTAGAACTTTAACTTTTTTTTAGACATAGTAGAGCACCAGTGAAATGAAACGAACTCTCGTTCCCCCAGCTAGTTGTTCCGTACCCTATTGTCTCGGCCATCGGTTAGTCAGGCGGCTTTGTGCTATATATAAAGAGTACCATTCCTTGGCGGATAAACGCATCATATTTGTCATGAAGCTCCCTTAGGGTCTATGTATTAATGTTAGACTAGAAGTCGTCTTATGGTTTTAAAAATATGCATGTAAAACACCAAAACTCAAGATGGCTGACATTTATCAAAAATAGCGCTATTCCTCCGTCCTATGAGTCGTTCTTACATGATTTCTACCTTATAAGTATGACTCAACATGGAGCTGAACTATGATCGCTGCGTGATTTGCCAGAAAAACACTGATAGATAGATGCGCACACATAATTTTTTTACAGTTCCGGCAACTGGTGCTCTTCCAGTAGCACCTTATTTTGGTAGTGATGACAATTTTGCTTCTCATTCTACTTCCTGACACAAATCTTGCCATTTGAAATTCAACAATTCTAAGTTAGTAAAGGTGAAGAAGAAAGAGTACAACCCTGACGATGAAGCGAAAAGGCCCAACGAGCGCAAAGCACTGGATGTCAAAAGTGGTTTTTCTGCGAGAAAGGTGACGAGAAAATTGTTCATGAAGCTTCAACATTTGATGTAAACAAAAATATCTCGGACATGATCATAGAGCTAAACGACTCCCAGCTTTTGACGAGAAAAGTTGGAGGAGATCTAATTGCTATGGAGACTAAATATCATCTGACATGTCTGCTCAAGCTGATAATTCCCTTTGTAAAGTAAAGCCAAACACCTGATAACACAGATGAGAAAATGAATGAGTCTTGGACATTTGTAGAACTGACCAACTACATTGAAAAATTTGTGAATTCTGGAAGTTTCACCTTTTATCTATCAGAGAACCATTCTCTGTAGCACGTCTTGAGGAACTGGTCATCAAGACACTAGTCAACAAGACCAGGTTAAAGGGTCATCTGCTAAAACGAGTCCCAGAGGCACAAGGACAGAATGCTGGTTTTTGTTTACAGGGAGAGCATGAGAAATATGATTAATGATGATATGAAGATTCGAGATTTCTCAGAAGATGCTCTTATTCTGACCAAAGCAGATACAATAGTCAGAAAAGGCATCTTTAGCCATAAAGACTTAAAATTTACTATTTGTTTCCCGCCAGAATGTCAAGTAGATTCACTACCCTCAAGCCACAAGTCTTTTGTCTCCATGATCTTGAATAGTTCCAACTTAAAAGATCAAGAGAAGTGTAATATGCAAGCCAGCCTCGCCATCGGCAAAAGCATCATTTACAACCAAAAGAACCTCTCATACTGCTGTAAAGACCAGATACACTCTAGAACGTGATCGACACCTCATCTACATTGGTATCAATGGCCATGCACTGACCAGAAGCAAGAAACTCATCCAGCAGTTATACCAGATGGGCATCAGCATTTCTTATGAGAGGTTTATGGAGATTGAGGACTGGATCACCACTTATACCTGTGAACACTTTCTAGAAGATGGAATAGTTTCTCCTACTTGTCTTCGGAAAGGGTTCTTTACCCTTAGCGCCCTGGACAACCTAGACCACAACCCCAGCTCAACCATTTCCTAAACTTCATTCCACGAGACTAGAATCGGCCTTTTCCAGTTGCCTACCAAGATCGAAGCTAGTGTGAGTAGACCACCTCGTACGATACCGCCTTCTGGAAATGAAAAGCACTCTCTTTCCAACAGCTATACCTCTATTCCAGCTGTTGCGTTGAAGACAACTGCTGTCACGGTGTAAGACTTTGACGTATTTACAGTTGAGAGCTGCTTCGATGAGGCCAGGGCACGGGAATACAGCTGGGTAGAGTATGCACTACCAGATCTATATACAGAAGACTACCAGTGGAGACGCCATTGCATGGGCTGCCTACCATACCTCTATGCAACCTCCAGTAGAAGTAATTCCAGCACAATATGCACCCCTTCCTCTATTTTATGAGAAGTCCGCCACTTCTGTGATGGCAAAGCATGGCGTAGGTATCCGCAGACAAGCTGTCGAATTTCTGAATCCAAGACAAATCCCAGTCACTTCATTTGGCTAACCTTTGTTTGCCATGGCAAAGTTTCTACAGTGGAAATGGCCTGACACTAATGATGAAAGAGTTCATGTGGTTATGCTAAGTCGTCTGTAAACAAAAATAGCCTTCTGGAACACACCAGGTGATGTCTTGGATGGTTCTGGCTGGACAACGGCTCTCACAGATGCAGAGGTAGCATCCTCTGGCACAGCTGATTCGTATCTGAAGAGAGACACTACACTTAACTAAAATCAAGCATGCCCGCCAAGTCAGTTTCTTGACCCTGCATAGTATCCAAGCTTTCGTACTCAGCGAGGACTTTGAAAAGTTAGAGTCTGCCATAGTCTGGAGAAATGACATGCAGAAGATTCCTACTTTCATGTACTATGATATGATCATAAGATATAAAGCCTTTATTCTCATCTTCATCAGGGTTTATAGAGAGAAAGATTTCCCTTTGTCTGTGGAAGTCTTGGAGGAACTCTCACTGCTTTCCCTTACCTAGGATAATGTGAACCACTCACGGTGGATGCATGTTCACACCAGGGACATGAAGTTCTTGCCTGAAACTATAAAGAATGAGTTTGAAATATGTTCTTACTGGATCTTTTCCAAGACCATCAAATTCTCTATGATCTCATTTGATTAGGCTTACGGACAGTTGGACAAGATTCTGAAAAGTTCGGGTAGGGTTGCTGGGCTCACAGAAAACCCTGCGGCTTTTCGACGATGGGTGCCCTCGGGACCAGAGATGGCCTGTCCGCAGAAGCAGTTTGAGGAAGAATCCCTATACCTTTCTGTTGATGATGCAGAGATCTCCAGAAACTTAAAGCACCACAAGCAGGGTCTATCGACACAGAAGACCTTTCAGAGACAAATTACTAGCCTCTCCAAAACCATCAGAAGAATGGACAAACCCTTCTTTGATGATTTCCCAGATCAATCACAACTGCACAAAAACAAATCAGTAGTAGTTGCAGTGCGCACCTTGGAAAATGCAGGTAAAAATTCGTTAAGAATGGGCTTGATGCGCGCAGCCACTCGATCCATGATACAATCAAGAGAAGTTCTTTTTTGCTCTTCAGAAATCCGCAACGCAAAAAATCTAAGCAGGAGAAGAAGATCAAAGTACTTCAGAACAATGTGGCACTCTTACCTTACCTGGAGAAGCAGCTGCAGGTTGATACGAGGTTCGATGTTGTGTGGGAGACATACATACCAAAGAAGGAGTAGAAGGAGTCTACTCGGGAAACGTGAGGCAAGAGCGTGCGCAGGAATGTGTCGAGCAAGATCAAACTGTCAGGCAGTTGGATGGATTTCCTCCGTAACTCATTGAATAAGAAGGAGCTTTTTATCTTTTTTGACTTCCAAGGTTCAAGAGTTGAACTGGCCTCTAGCCAAAGCTGTATATGTCACACCAGGGTAAGCTGTGACGTCTATAGGTGCCAGAATCCTCATGCAAAAATGCAATCATCAGGAGGCGGACACCAGGGTTATGGTTCACGTACTGCATGCACTGGAGTATGGGGGAAAGACTATTAAAGTGAGTACCGTAGACACAACTGCTGTAGTCTTCCTGGCAGGCACATTCCATGATCTGAATGCAACTCAACCTTTGGCAGACATCAAGGTGGCCTTGGGAATGGGCAAGGATTACAGATTTTACCACATCAACGCCATTTGTGCCATCTTTAGGTTACGATACAACCTCTGCCTTCAACGACAAGGACAAGAAGTCGTTTTTTGTAGGCCAAGCAGACCTATGAAAACGCCACAGAGGTATTTATGAATATAGCTGGATGTTGTAAGAAGCTTGAGAGACTGATTGTTATACTATATGACAAGAGCAGTTTGTTGAGCTCTGTCAACGAGACAAGAATGGAATTCATTTGTTAAAAATGTCGAGCAATGGATAAACTGCCATCCACCGATGATGCACTACTCCAGCATGTCCGACGTGCAGTGTATCAGGCGACAAGCACACAAACACAGCTGGTGGTTCCTTCTCCACAGGATTGTTTCAGGACTAAAGTATCAGAGTCGTGGGAACTACTTTGAGTAACAGTTCTCGAGATTTTCAGAGCATGCAGGGAGCTGATCAAAAGGGACTGCTTCGAATGCAAAAGGGACTGCTTCGAATGCAAAAGGGATTGTTTCGAATGCAAAAGGGACTGCTTCGAATGCAAGTGTGCCAAATGATATCGAGACTGCTCACCACTTTGCTAGTGCAAATGTACCACATAGAATATTGCAAACTGAGTGTTAGTGATAGAGACATCAGAAAACAATACCACATACTAGATTAGAAACTATGACTGTTGGTATAGGAGTTGTTTGCTTGAAAATAAAATTCTGCTTGTAAAATTTAAATGACTGTAATTATTCTAATAAATGCCGTGGACATTTGTTTGAGCTTTGTATGACTCCCAGGACTCGAGAACAACGATATTTTGTCGAAGATGTCGGGCATCGATGACATGCATTTCTTTTATATTTTTTGTTTATATTCTTTATATTTAAAAAAAATAACTGTTTAAATGCACATTTTTTATAATCCCGAGGGTCCCTACCTAGGCTAACATTCATTAATAGGCTCTAAGGAAGCCTCATGCCAAATACGGTGCTTTTAGCTGTCTGGTAAGCAAATTTAGGCTAAGATGATATGTATTCGGATGACAGGGAACCTCTAGACGGTCTCTTGACCTCCCAGAAATAGCAACCAAATTTCCCTCAAATCACATCCTTACCGTTTAAAAAAAGGAAGGACACATTGGTCAATGTAGTTCCTGATATACAAAAAGATGAGATAATTACGGCTGGTATGCTCGATCAAGGCTCACCTGGGCTTAAAGAACGAACGAACCAAGAAGTGACAGGGTGAGAGAGAGAGAGAGAGAGAGAGAGAGAGAGAGAGAGAGAGAGAGAGAGAGA
>JAOPJV010067258.1:0-10691 GCA_027122495.1 Muusoctopus longibrachus
GTTTGTTGTGTTTCCTCATAAACAGACGTCCGGCCGTTTGGTGATCAGTGTTGGTGACAGGAAGAGCATCCGACTGTCAAAATTCTGCCTCAATAACTCTCTCTGTCCAACCCATGCTAGCATGGAAAAATGGACGTAAAAAACGATGATGATGATGATATGAAAGTACATGTGTATCAATACATTCATATATAAATATGGACAAACAAACAAATCTGGAGACATTCACACTCGCATATAAATACGTTTGTGAATAGTGTGAGTTTGCAAAGGAGCACACATTCTCAAAATGCATGGATACATACATATCCTCACATATGTTCAGCACTTGTGTGCACATTCTTATAAATGCTCACCTACGTGTATGCACTTACATGTATACACATTTACATATTTGTACACCTATTCCTATGTACATGCAGGATTTCACACAATCCTTCACTAAGGCATCTACACATACAAGCACGCTCATTTACACATACAAGCACGCTCCTTTACACATTCATTTCCGCAGATAAGGAATCAGGATACAAGACATGTCATCGTCTTGGTACTGCTCACAGATACATGGTCAGCACAGATGGCAATAACATGAAGTGCAATGATGGGGATAAATAATGGGAATATACTACAATAAAGTACAAAGAAATGCATGGAGTTACAAAGAAAAGAAGTTAGAGAGATTATAAAGGAAAGGAAAGAAATGTGTAGGTTACAACGTGTGGTATGAAGAGAAGTTGGTACAGGGCTTGTACGGAATTGTCACATGGATAAATTACAGGGTTAATGCAGAAATTAATTACAGAATTACTGCAAGAATGTTCAGAGGAAAAAATTGCAAAGATGAGCAAAAGTTTTTCACTGAGGTTACCATAGAGTTCAAGATTTACTCATAGTGTTAAGTATGTGTACTGCCACCCAGGTGGGTCAAAAAGGTCACATAGGTGGGAGGAAGGTAGTAGTGTATTACCTCATTGCCTTAATTATGGTAGCTGAGGTATAGCTTGTAAGCTGAGCATCACCATCTAGGTAATGAGTGCGTACACAAAAGGTAAAGATGTTCATGGCTGCACAGCCTGTTCCGGCCAAAAACAGGTGTACACAAATAGTCGCTTAAGGCCAGCATTGCTCACTTACAACTCAGATATAGGCATTGTTGTTGTTTTTAGATTTTAAACACTCATAGAGGGAGCTTTTGTCTTCTAATTGCAAGGATAATCTCAGTTAATCAAAGTTTTTCAACTCACAGGGTGGAGGGCTCTTTGGTCATGTCTTGGACTTGACAAGCTCTCTAGTGTTGGTGCCACGATAAAATGCACCCAGTACACTCTATAAAGTGGTTGGTGATAGGAAGAGCATCCAGCCGTAGAAACCAAGCCAAATGAAACATACAAGTGAGATGTAGTCCCCCGACCCGTCTAGGAGAGTGGTGACTCTAATTAGAATCATTGTGGGCCGAAATCACCCGGCCAACCCATGCCAGCATGGAAAACGGACGTAAAATGATGATGATGATGACTATATTATATATTACATATTGTTGCCATGCAATATTATTGCACTATACGGAAGTAGAGCAGACCACCAAAGAATACTGTCTGCATATTGTTGGTATGTAATTTGCCCCCCTTGATAATCCTCCAAACACATGCTTTATGCCAGAAAATGTATTTGATATAAATTTTGTTATTGCATGTGATGAAATTTAATAAAATGTGTTGTTGCATGTGATTAAATACATAAAATAGAATTATCAAATATTGAGAATTAAGAGTTCATTAAAATGGGTTAAATTCATTAAGAGCTACCAAAGGATTTGTTTGCATGTAGTTTTATTAAATATATTACGGGGGAAAATATAATGTTAAGTTTTTAATATTTTGATGGAAATTTCATCCAAGTATACACAAAAAGTATTGATAAACACAGCCTACAAATTATGTACGAGTCAAGTACTGAGTGAAGAATGTTGTATGTAAAACGAGGGTGTGACTTATCTACCAGTGCAACTTATACACAAGTATACACGGTAGATGGTTTCTTGTGACAAAAATGTATAAATGTTTGGATGTATGTATGTAGGTATACACCCTGATACTGTATGAAAACACAATATAAAAATCCTTTACCTCTAAACAATCTTTCTTTTTGTGTGACATTGAGCCACAGTTCTCACAAGAACCTTTTCGGTATTTTGTAGCAGTAGTCATCTGAGAATAAGATAAATGTGTAATATGATAAGAGTAGCAAATTGAAATTTTTCAAAATATGAAGACAACAAAACATATTGCTATGTAGACATACACTTGTATATATTATTTTTATTTTGTAGCAATGGTCATTTGAGAATAAGGTAAATGTGTAACAAGAGTAACAAACTGAAATGTTTCAAAACAGGAAAACAAAATGAAATATATTGCTAGTGCTATATTGTTGTAGACATACACTGACTTATATTGTTTATTTTAATTTTTTTAGGCTTACTCAGAGGAGGAAGATCAGTGCCCATGACTTTTTTTACTGGTCAGAGGAAAAGAGGAGGGGGGGGAGAAACAATGCCTAAGGAGTTGTTGCAGTAGGAATCAGTCTATCAAGACATCGAGTTTACCTCTGCTTGTAACAGAGTGGACTCTGCTATAGACAGTCTCTGATGTAAAAACAGCTATCTTTTCTTTTAACAAAGTACAAGAAACTCCATTTTTTAAACTATTTTTATTTTAATTAAATATTTAATGTTAATATAAGTTTCAGATATGGTGTCAATCTTTAGTTAACCTCAATAATTCAGTTCAGCAGCATTAAAGTACTTCAGGTAAGTTCAGTTTCAAAATGATAATTCAACCTGTTTAACCCTTTTGATACCAACCCACCGCCCCTGGTTCTATGATAAAAAAAAAACAAAAAAACATTTTTTAAAGTGTTCATATTTAAATTTAAACCTTCCATTATAATTTTATGTAAAAACGTTTTGTTAAGTTATGTTTCAAACACCAACTTACTAACGAGAAAGTTATTTTACAAAATCCCTCCAAATTCTTGATTATTTTCAAAATTAATTAAAAATCATAGGCAGTATATTTCATTAGAAATATGGCAACAAAAGATTTAACCATTTTGATGCCAACCCACCTGAGACCTCTTCTGGTTCTGATACAAAACTGTGTTTTAAAGTGTCTATAATTAAGTTTAAGACTTCTCTCATAATTTTATGTAAGAGCCTTTTGTTACGTAATGTTCAAACACCAGCTTAATAACAAAGAAGTTAGTTATTTTACTAAACCTTTCCAAATTCTTGACTATTTAAAAAATCATGGATGTGGATTTCATTCGAAATATGGTCACAAAAGGGTTAACATGTTAACAATCAGATTTCCATGGAAACATTCTTAAAAAGTCTCACCGCTTTTACGCCTCTATTGTAGTTATCATCTAACTTTGCAAATCTTCTTTCCTTGGTGTCCTGGGGTCGCTGATGTTTAAGTGTTGGTTTATCTGCACCAAAGTACCATGGTGCTTGCATAATATACTGAGGAATATGGGGATTGATGTCTCTGAAAGCAAAATATATTAAAAAAAGAAAAAGAACTTTGATGTACAGATAATAATTTAGAATTTTGAAACAGAATATTTAAAGGATTAAATATTTGAGTAAAATATATTTTATTGAAGTAAAATCCAATATTTAAAAAAAAATGTAAATGAAAGAAAAAAGAACGAGAAGTTAAAAATGTAAAAGAAAAAAGAAAACAATATTAGAAAAGTAATTGTATCACTAGAGTAGATTCAATTCTACTAATTGAAAGGATAAAAAATATGAAAAGTTTCTGATTTTTCCAAAATTGAAGAAGTAGAAAGGTTAGAAGAAATGAGAAGAAATTACTTACTTTCCTTCCTCATCTTGCATTGCAGGTACTGTACCAGCTTTACGGGCCTCTTCCAGCTCCTTCATCTTCTTCCAGTCTTCTCGAGACTGTTTTTTAGGCTCATCTTGCTCTGTCTGTTCTGATATGGCCATTTTTGCCACCACTGAGGGTGGCAAGTTCACTTGGAATGACATTGTAATTAAGAAATAGTCAACTCTGAAAATGAATATATAAATAAATAAAATGTAAAAATAAAATACTGAATAAATAAAAATTTTAGAAACTTTTTTCAGCTTTAGAACTTTCTGAAAACAAACAATTTTTAAACTGAAGAAGTAATTACTTGGACAGCATTCTCTATATATGCAAAATACATGGCTGGGAGCCACTTAACCCATTGCTGATGGTAAACCATGCTGCAAGGACTCTGTGGGGTGACTCCTGCGACTCACCAGGTTCAAGGCCTGTGTGCTGCACCTCGCTCTCCTGCTCCAAGCATTTCATCTGGGTCTGGTAGATTTTAAGGCCCCTCTTGTTTTTGCATAATTTTCCGCACTGGCATCTCGTAATCCAAATTCGTTCCGGGTCCGTTATCGATGTATCCGTCCTATTGGAGATCTCATCCTCCCTCCCTCTCGGGATCTCCTAGGGGTATTTTATCCGTAGGTTGTTTGTAGCTTTAAGTGATGATGAGGCATTCATACCAGTCATAGAACACTATGACTAGTATGGCATATGTTATACAGGTCTTGTACAGCAGTGTTTTGCCACTTATTGTGGTCTTTTGTCATATCCCTCACAAGGCTCAGACTCCTGAGATCAGCTTTCACCACTTCTTCTCATGTCTTCCTTGGTATTCCTCTTACGCAGGTTCCTTCCACTTGGATTGCTTGGTACTTCTTGTTAGCCTTCATACACATCACATGTCCATACCACCACCAGTCTTCCCTCTTGCAAACTACATCTGATTCTTCTTATACCCAGTCTTTCTCTCAGCTCATTTGTCCTCTGTTGTTAATGAACACTAACATTACACATACAGCAGAGCACGCTTGCCTCATTTCTTTCCAGCTTTCACATATCCTCTGCATTCAAGGTCCCTGTTTCACTACATCTTGACTCATACTGCCACACAATCCGAAACACCTCATGCCTCTGATTCTTTCATCACAAAACATTGGCAAACCTTTTACTTTCAGCTTCTCTCCATGCTACATACACCTGATGTCTAACATCTCTTATCCTGATTTCCGTTCCTTGCTGTACTACACATCGGGCCATGCTTGGACAGTTCCAGCAGCATATCAGTTTTTCTATGAGAAGAGGTTACTAGCCCCTCGCTCAACCCTTCTCCATTTCTGGAGAAAGGGAGGCTGTAAGTGGTTCGCCAACAACCCTTCTCATGGTGCAATGTAGCCAATTCCAAGAGAGAGAGAGAGAGAGAGACAGATAGAGAGAGAGAGACAGACAGAGAAAGAGAAAGAGAAGAATTAACCCCCAGCACTTGACTGGTATGTTATTTACCAACCTCATAATGATGAAAGGCAAAGTTGACTTCGGCAGGATTTGAACTGATAACGCAGAGAGCCAGAACAAATACCACAAGGCATTCTTTCTGATGCTCTAATGACTCTGCCAATTTGCCATTTTCTCTTTTAGAAGCATTTCTTCTAGCAACTTGATATTGTTCCTTGCTCTAGCTTTTCTTCCAATTTTTCCAGGCCTGTCTCTTATTCTTTTATCGCTCTATCTACTGTACCATTCCACCACCATGTCACCTTCTATCTGGCTGGAACCTTGCTCTATCCACAGATCTGGTTTGTGGCTTGCAGCAGGTTGTCTCAAAGAAACTCCCAATTGTCCTCGAGGTTATAAGTCCCTATCTCCTCTTTCTTTTTGTCATGTGTGTCAACTAGTATTTCTCTGAACCTATGCTTCAATACCTTCCGTCTCCAGATTGTCTTGTGTCTCTGAGTCCATGTAGCTTTTATCCTGAAGTCATGATCACCAGTCTATGTTGAGTGGTACATTCTTCACTGAAGAAAGGACTTAGTATTCACAACTAGTTGCCTATCCCATTTCCTATGAGTATGAAGTCTATGTGGCTTGCGTGTACAACTGATTGGTAGGTGGGTGGACTCCTGAAGTTAGTGTTGCAAATGGTTAGGTCATTTGTGTGACAGAACACCTAGTAATTGATCCCTCCTCATTCCTTGTACCATATCCATAACCTCCATGCATGCCAGAGTGGAAATGAAGGTGTTACTCAATATGTTCATTAAAGTCACCAGCTGCGATAACGAGGTCGCTGTCATTCCTTATTGAGGCAGTCTGCAAGAGAGCATCATAGAAACGGTCCTTTTGCTCATCTGTCAGCCCTGAGTGTGGTACATAAGCAGAGATCACTGTTGCTGGTGTGTTGCTATGACTAACCTAAGCTTAATTATTCTGTCACATACTCTTACAACTTCAATTACTTCATCTATCTATTTCTCTGCCAATAATATACCTACTCCACCTACCCCAGTGCTGTTATCCACCCAGAAGTGTTTGTACCTGTGTTCCTTGCCCATGAAGAGCCTGGTTGAGGCTCTGCTCCATCTTACTTCTTGTACACAGTACACATCTATTTACCTCCACTCTAGCATCTTTACAATCTTTCCAGACCTACCTTTCATCAGACCAACATGGATGGCAACAGCTCTGAAGTTTTGGGGAGTTTCTGGTGGTGGGTTGTTTGAAGATGGTCGTGGGGTTCTCACACATGGCCAGATCTTCCCACTTGATCACCCCACTAACATGGTGTTAGTCATGTATACACAATTAGGGTTTTTCATTGTATTTGTGATTGTTATGATTTTGGCAGGATTTTATTAGCTGGGTAACTTTCCTATCACCAACCACTTTACAGCATGGACTGTGTGCATTTTGTCGTACCACCACCATTAGTAAAGTTGTCTGTCAGGACTGACGGGTCCTCTCTCCACTGTGTCAGTATTTATTGAGATTTACTGCTTTCTTAGACAGGTTGTCTTTGCTGCAGCTTGTGGAGTTGAAATCTTCTCTGTGCAGAATTTTTATTCAGAGATACTGCTCTCCTAGTCAGTGCGAAGTTCTCATCTGCTCCCGTGCTGAGCTTCATTCAGAGGTACTGCTCTCTTAGTTGGTTCACCTTCATTAAGGCTCAAGTCTTTTTGTAATGCTTTTAAGGGAACTCAATGTGGTAGTAGGATGGGAGACAGAGCTTACACTCAGCTGGTGGGTTTGTTTGGAGTGTATGAATTCCTATAATGAGGAGCTTACAGTAGGCTGGCAGGTTGGGATAACTGGAGTAATGGCAGCTGGTTATACTTGTAATGAAGAGAGGTGGGGCTGGGAGGATTGTGACCCTCACACTACTGATGAGAGGTGTTTGCCAAATGGGGTTTAATAGAAGCAGATACTGCTTGAAGTACATTATTAAATATTATATACTTTCTTGAAATTGAAAGAAATTCATGAGTTTAGTCATAAATAATAATAATAATAATAATGATAATTTGCTTATTTTAATTTCTTTCCAAATTTGTGAATTCATAGTGCACTTGTGGCCGAAGGCACTAGTAGCCCAAAGACTACTGAATTGAAATTGGAGAGACAGAACATGAAGCGTGTCTTCCCCACACAGTTATAGTATATAATATGACTGGTATGACAGTCATAGTATATAATATGACTGGTATGACAGTTATAGTATATAATTGGTACGACAGTCATATGTAACATGACTGGCATGACAGTTATAGTATGACTGATATGACAGTCATAGTATATAATTGGTATGACAATCATATATAATATGACTGGCATAACAGTAATAGAACATAATGACTGGTATGACAGTTATAGTATATAATATAATGGGTATGACAGTCGTATATAATACGATGGGTATGACAGTCATAGTACATAATTGGTATAACAGTCATTATATACTATGATTGATATAACAGTTATAGTATAAAATGACTGGTATGACAGCCATAGTATATACTATGATTGGTATGAAGGTCATAGCATATACTATGATTCATATGACAGTCATAGTATATTGTATGTCTGGTAACAGCAATCATGGCTTAAGTCTGTTTTTATTTTATCATTTCATGATTCTAGTTTCATGTTTTTCTTACTTCAGATATTATTTACAGATAGATATTTGAAATTAATGTGAACAGCATCACTGTCTACCCTTTCAGTACCTGACTTCTGTGCCAACCGGCTGATATTGTAACAAATGACTAGACCTAACTAAAGCAAAACTCCTCTCAGCCTTCACTTCCAACAGTTTCAATGTAATTGAAACTATTATCAGCGAAGAGAACACCAATACAGATTTCATAAAGCAAATCATACTGCCTATCTCTTATTCTCTGTGGGTACTACTTCAAACAATATGCATAGACAGTCCTTCAAAACATTGTATCACCCTAATACACTCACACCTAATTTCAATATTTTCACTCACTGACAATTACCAACATTTTAAACCTAGAATAACTGTATTTATCCAAATTTAAAATCTTTTCCACCACCCAAACCTATACCAAAGTTATAAGTGAAGCCAGATTTCCCCTCCCCACCAAATTAATTAATTAAATATAAGAATATATTTCTAATTTTGTTTGTCTTTTATTGTTGAAAAATAACATGTAAACTGCTCAATAAATGAGATGACGAAATCTTAGAATCCCATCAGAAGCCATTAAAATAAATCGAAATTTTTTACAAAACAGTAAACTTTAACTGCCACAAGATGGGATCCATTATCAAAGTAAGAAATCAAATCGAATATAACTAAACAGTGAGAGAACATTAATTTTGAAATACTCTTCAGGTTGTTGTCGCTTAGTCCCGAGTTAATATTGATTGAGCAAAACTATGATTAAAAGCATTCCAGCAGTGACCATACATCCTTTTGTTTTCGGTGTCTCTAGGAATATCTTGTACAATGTGTCCTTCCTTTGTTTAAAACCGTGGGGTTTGATTTGATAAAGATTTGGATGCTATTTCTAGCAGGTAGGGACTACCTCCAGGATAAAAGCAGAAATAATCAAGGAACATGAAACAGCAACTTTGAACGAGAATGTAAACGCAAGTGTGTTTCCGTTTTTAACATAATAATATAAATATTTAGTATAACTATAACAAAAAGTATAAATATATAATATAAATATAATAATGATTTCTTTTATTGGCCACAAGGGCAATAATGTCAATAGGAAATTCTACATCTTACCTTAATTCTATTTACGATTCCATAATAAGTTGAAGTGTATAAACATCACCGGTTGTTAACCACTATTTCACATACTCTGAAACGAATAAACATGTATTGGCAATTAAGTAAACATAATATCAAGAAATGGTTAGAAATATGAGTAAACTGTTGAAGAGACACAAAGTCTACTAATCTTATAGGAATGAAATATAGTTCCGTACGGCTTTGCTAGTTATTGTAGTTTATTGTAGATATAGCGTGTTCGTTTAAGGACTCTGTCTCAGCTGGTAGACAGTTCTTCACTATTAGAATTATCGCCCCAAAACACGTGTTTACAAAATGTTTCTGTCAATGTTAGGTCGTTCCTCACCTTGCAAATTTACATTGAACAGTAGAAATACACACCGAGATTTTGTTAAATGTTTGTGTAATTTCAAATTAAATACTCACAGACAAACTTATGAACGAGAAATTAAACTTTTTTGTCCTTTGACTTTAAGAAGTATATGTCCGGTAATACCAAATATGACATTGTGCCGAAAATATAGGAGATATCGGAGAAAAGTTAACCAAGAACCATTAACAGAAGAACCAGAGACTGAGGATCCTTTTAAAGAATATTCAGTTATTACCCGCATGCTTTTGAATAAGGAAAACATGTTAAAGGAGCCACAGTTGGAATCAACAGAAATTTCAATGCCCGACGATGATAGTCAACTTGAACTTTCTAATGTTTTTTACGAAAGTGATGCAACACAGAAGTTACTTAAAGCTTATGAAGAATTAAATTGTTCTACAGACCAGACTGAAAACCTTTTACATAAACTACGACTAAGTATAAAAACTTATGAAGATCCCCAAGAGAAAATACCTGTTTCTGTTGGGCTATCAGACCCTTCCATTGAGGCCAGTAATGTGCACTGTCCTGGGTGTGGAGCAACATTGCACTGTCAAGATCAAAATCGTCCAGGATATATGAGCAGTAAAAAATTTACATCTTTAACCCAAGAAAAACTAGAGAGAACATTTTGCTTTCGCTGTATATTAATGAGATATCACGACTACTGTTTAAACATGAAAATTCCTATAGATGATTACCCAAAGATCTTGTCAAAAATCCATGATTCTCGTGCTATTGTACTGTTAACCATCGATCTGTCGGATATCAATAACAGTCTGCTAAACGATTTACTCCCCATCATTGGTAATAAAAGACCAGTTTATGTAATTGGAAACAAGGTTGATCTTATCCCGATGGATTCTCCATCATATCTCCAAAGGCTGAAGAAGTATTTATTCGATGCTTGTGCACGGGCTGGGTGGAATCCTTTAGGTTACAACATTAGACATGTAGAATTAGTTAGTGCTAAGACTGGCTACGGTATCGAGAATCTTATAAACCAACTGTTCAAAGACTATAAAAAGAATGGTGAGAAACATTTCTTTTATTAACTTGGAACGGGTATCATCAACGACCAGACATATTTCAATTTACCAAAAAGCTGACTCCTCCCACTGTCGCGTAGGCCCGCCTTAACTAACTAATCGATATTCTGAATAGGGTTAGG
>JAOPJV010069147.1:0-10688 GCA_027122495.1 Muusoctopus longibrachus
TGCGTGTGTGTTTGTTTATGTGTGTGTAAATGTATGTACGGATGCGTGAGGACGGACACCTATTTGTCTGCGTAGTGTTTACTTGATATTTTAAGTGCAGCAACGTCTCGCTCAGAATGGAGAAGGTATCTTTGACTGTGTCTGTGTCTATGTCTGTGAATGTGAATGCTGATGTATGCATGCATCATGTGTGCTTCGATGCACTTGTGTTTGTCTGTATGCGTCATGTTTACTTGATATTTTAAGTGCATCATCGTATTATTGATATGAAAGGTTTCATCTATATGTACGTGTGCATGCATGTATGTGTGTGTGTATGTATGTGAGTATGTATGCATGTATGAGTTATGTCTGCAGGACTGTTTGTGGATGCGTTTGTGTGTGTGTGTTTGAATGCGCTTGTGTGTGTATAAATACGCTTGTGTGTGAGAGAGAATCCATCTCGTGCTTTATTGTTGTTGTCTAGCTTCCATGATCGAACAGACACTATGATCAAAGGCGTTCTAGCCGTGATCAGCCAGTCATTTCTTTTTTCAGACAGTGCCTCTAGGACCACATTATCCCCCTTTTTTGAGACGATGGGGTATGATTTGAAGGAGATTTGGCTGCTATTTCTAGCAGGTCGAGTGACCGCGTAAAGGCTCCCTTGTTGACTCGTCTCGTGCTTCAGTTGATATCGTAAATGCAGAAAGCCATCACGTGAATCTTGCGTGAATGTGTGTGTTTGTAGCATTCACGTGTTTATTGTCTCTCTGTCTGTGAATCTATATTTCTATCATCTATCTATCTCTCAATCTGTCTGTCCATCCATCTCGCTCTATCTACCTGTCTGTCCATCCCTCTCTCCCACCCTTTCTCTATCTATCTGTCCCTCCATCTTTCTCTCTCTCTCTATCAAAATTCTGTATTTAGTACTTTTCCCTCTTATTTGAAATTTCAAATGTATTTATATTGCTGTATACATGTGTGCACGGTATGTTGTTTAGCTCCAGGTCAACTCTGATGATACGGAGTGTTCAATACTTTAAAGATCTTAAACGATGTAATCAATGGTATATACACACGCAAAAGAAGTACGAATATGAATATTCATTTTAATCGTACTTCCGAATGTATTTTGCGTATATATCATTGCATGTATATTAGATTACATACATACATACATATATATGTATGTGTGTGTGTGCACTTATGCGTGGCATTCTTGTGTTTACCGTAATACAATGTTGTACACAGAAATGTCATTACTGGTGGGACGTGTGTTATATACGTGTGCACAGGTGTAATGTGTGTGTACTAGGAACAATCATGTAATGTGTGTGTACTAGGAACAATGCATGTAAAGCTTATTTATGTGTTTGCGTATAGATGTGTGCGTGAAAGAGAGAGAGGGAGAGAGAATTGTTGTTGTTTAGTCCAAGGGCAGCTATGATCGAGCAGAGCTGAAAGGTGTTCCAGCCGTAACCATCACTTCTTTGTTTTTATATTTCAAAGATATTGTATCTAGGACTCAGGTTATTCAATGATTCCTTCTTTTCTAACATTGTAGTGTGTGATTTGGGGGAGATTTGGCTGCTATGTCTATCAAGTCAAGCGACCGCGTAGAGGCTCTCGTTGACTTGAGAGGCTACTTGTGGTGTAAACTACCTGAAAATCCCTCTTTTTTCTTAACGACGCTGTTTCGATTCCAAGTTGAGCCATTTTAAGTACCTCGTTCCTTGTACATTCTTCTTTAGCCCAGACAGTTGACACCTTTCACTTACATTCTTCTTTACATTGTTTGAAATTGGGTGCAAACGAAGGCCAAGACCCAGCCATTGGCAACGCCATGATGCTTTTATTATCTATTAATTTTTGTTATTGTTTCCCGTTAGCAATCCATCTACACTGACATATAGAGAAGAGGTTCCCCCCTCCGTGTGTGTCTTTGTAAAATCGAGATCTTTTCTATTGTCCACTGGCACAAATCTCGATTGTATCCTTGAAACCCGTGCGACCTCAACAACTGTAGTCTGGTTAAACTCTATGTCGATGAAACAGTCGTCATTTTCACAGTGCTGGCACTGCTTGCAGGAGTCAACTAATTCCACTACGGATCTTTTCCATCTCACAAACTATTCGATAAACGGATCCGATTTTATTGAATCTCTCTACACAGATGTAGTTTTGCATGCCAATTACGGAAATCTTATTAATAGATGAACTGGATCGTTGATTCTCAATTGTCATGGTTATAGAGCTGGTTATAAGAAACGAACCGCTGGCCCCTCGTTGGGTTGGCTGATACTCTATTGACTGAACTATTACGACTCTTGCACATATACACATACTCACACTCATACTTATATATGTTGTTGTCGTTTACTCCTGATCAAGAAGGCTATGTCAAAGGCTTTCCAGCCGTGACTATCCTGTCTTATGTTTTGAGATAGTGTATCCAGGACTAGCTTATCCAACGTGTTCTTTCCTTTTTTCAGATGTTAGATTGTGATTTGGAGGAGAATTGACTGCTATTTCTAGTAGATTGAGCGATTAAGTAGAGGTACCCTCGTTGGTTCGCACACACACACACACATATCAGGGACGTACCCTCTGGGTATGTTATATTGGCAATGCCTACCCAGACTAAAACTATAAATATTATTAAATATAAAATGTAAATGATTTCCAATTCATTAAAAAGTGTATAGTATATTAATTTGTATGAAGCTCCGTCTCTACTCGGAGTTTCTCCCTTTTGTACATCAATACGTATATATAGATGTGTATGTGTGTGTGACTTTCGTTTGATGAGCACAGGCATAAGCGAATGTTTAAGAAATTGGGTTGTATTCACGAAGACCTAGGTTCGATTCCACTGCGTGGTCTTTAGTGCAAGTGTCTTCTATCAGAGCCTCGGTTGACCATAGTCTTACGAGTGAAATTGGGTAAACGGAAACTGTATGGAAGCCCGTCGGATGGCCTGTACTTGCAATTCAAAGGGCCTTCCTTGTCACAATACTTTCTCACGTGGAATAGTCAGTCCTGGACGAACAGACCTAGGATCAAAGTCATTCCAGCCATGACCACCCCGTCTTTTCCCCAGGCACAGTGTACACAGGACCACATGATCCAATGTGTTCTTCTTTTCCTAAGACGGTAGGGTGTGATTTAAGGGAGGTTTGACTACTATTTCTAGCAAGTCGAACGATCGCATAGAGCAAGAGTGGCCAACCTTTTATACTCAATGCGCCATTTTTTTTCACATTTTAGTTTAGAATGCATCACAAAACTTTTTGTCCCCTTTCAGTCTTTTAAAATATGGTAATGTGACTTTTTTTTTTATTTGATAGCACAGACAGAATACACTGACAGCTTCATACATAATAATTAATATTGAAGATCAAAAGACTGAATTTTTTTTATTTTGTGAAATAAATTTTTTAAATGTTCGGCGTACTACGCTTTCGTTACTAAAATGTCACGGATGTTCAATGCGCCATAGGTTGGCCATCTCTCGCATAGCGGTTCTTTCAGAAAGTCCTCACAGAAAGGAACTTTGCCATTAGCCTGTTTGGGGTGAGCTTTAACCCAAAGTCAGCTCTGATTGAGTAAACCTATGATCAAAAGCATTCCATCCGTGACCATTGTCACGGACCATTGTTGTTTTATGGCCCAAGGTCAGCTCTGATCCGAACAGACCTATGATAAAAATCATTCCATTTTCTCTCGGCATAGTGTAATTAGGATTATCCGTACCTTTTTAAAGACAGTAAGCCTCAGTCTTAATGAGAGAAAAGTAGTCCAGGGCCGGTCCTAGAGTTGCTGGCGCCCCGGGCAAGCTGAATTTCAACGCCCTTACAAATATAATTTTAAAAAACATTTCACGCGGAGGAAAAACTGCAAGTGTAGGAATAAAGTGTTTATTACAATATACAAGCTAAAGAGATCAAAGTTTCAAATCCTTTCATTAATATAACTAGGAGAGTAGTGTGTGTGAGAGAGCGAGAGAGAGGCCGTATATACATTACTGGCAATGATCTTGACACATTTATGTTACAAACACTGAGTGCAGGATGGGTGGGTGGGTGAGTGTAAGTCGGAAAGGTGCCGTTGATCTTAACGAATTTTCTCCTAAGAAATTAAAGAATATGAACAAAACAACATACATTATCCTAACTAAAACATTCTTTTCTCGACTTTAGATCTGCAAATGTTTTCATAGCACTTTCTATATCTTTTTTTTACAATATCATTTTTCTATTGACAAAATTGCTAAAGAATTTAATCTGTTTTATGTCGTGGACGACTGTAAATATATCTATATAATAATCTTTAATTTTCTAAAGTTTCTCTCCCCTGTAGGTATCGTAAGCAATATTATTTACGCACCCACACAGATTTGGCATGACATGACATGACATCCTGTAACTTATTAATACTGATGATGAATCTAACGGCTTCTATCGGAAGTTTTACATCTCTAGGAAATAATTCTTTAGCAACATCTAGTTGTCAAGAGATCACATCCGTTAATATCACCTACGCAATATTTTAAAATAGGCTTGACTCTATTCAAGGAATTTTCGCATTTTGTTTTTATTTTATTTTATTTATTATTTTCATATTTTACCCTTTGTATTTGGAAGATCCCAAATACATGACGTGGCGCCCCGAGCATTTGCCCGAATTGTTAGTACCTTCAGCCGGTCCTGGAGCAGTCCTTAAGTTTGGGGCGGCAAACCTCCAAAGATGTAGAGCTAAGAACATTTCAGAATGATTGAGACAATGCCCCCCCCCCCCACACACACACACACATAAATGATTTATACATTTTAGCTTCGTAAATCATGGAAAAATAATATTTATTAAAAAATAAAATTGTCGTAAATTTTGGTAATGAAAAATTTCTTTCTTAATCTTTCGTAGGCAAAATCCTCTTCCAGTTGTAAATAAGGATGGTCACTAGAATTGGTAAGGTTGTGTGATGGTTTGCGTCGTTATGACTCAGGTTAGAAATATGAACAAAAGTGTTGTTTTATGTTGGTATGTCGTGAGCTGAAGTACAAATCTAATGTTTCTAGTGTAGGAGGGTTGCGTTTCGTGTTGGCGGAACGCGTAACGAATCTTTTCCTCTAGAATTACATATCCTGATTGTTTAGAAAAATTCATCATAGATGTACTTTTGCATGCTAATAACGAAAATCACATTAATTTTTTTGGACAAATTAATAATATAAAAGTTACGCACCTTTAAAGATTGAAATTTTGGGTAATTTTAGCCAATGAGAAGCCTCCATTACCGTAACGTCTTGTTGACAATCTGATGGACAGCAGACAGCGACATTTTAAAAAAAATTTTGCTCAAGACGCGAACACAACTTTTTTTCAAGAATTCAATGAAAGAGAATGAAAAACCTAAACCCAATCCTACCCCTACAACGTCCTTCTCCGTCTTCAATTTCTCCCACAAACTTCTCAAATTCAACACTGGTTTCTATTAGTTTTGTTATTAGAATAGATTGTTCTCGGATTGCTTATAACATTTTCTCAAAAGCCTTTCTACCTGCAGATATAAAGGTGTCATTATGCCATCTACATTCAAACTCCCTTAAATATTCACAGAGTTTGCGATGTCTGCATTTATTCTTTTCAACTTCTTTGTATGACTTCAAAATGCTTTGACTCCTTGTGTATAAACAAGCAAATTTCCAAGGTTTACAAAGTTATCCCGATGATTTAGAACATAATGGCAAAAAACTATAGGTATGGCATTGATCCTATCATAAGGACACATCAATTGTCTGAACAAATTATAAATGCTTGGGCAATTCTTCAATGGATAATTGGTAGAAGACTAGCAGCATGCTGATCTGACATATCTTCAAAAAAGCACTTCTTAGTCTCCTCGTACAATACCACGAAATACCCAGTGTCCATCCATCCATCTACCTCAAGCATATTTTCAATGAAAATATTTAGTTTCATCATCATCATCATCATCATCATCATCATCATCATATGTCTGATTTCAACAATAACAGGGTCCTAGTTATTAGGATCCATTCCAATTCTCAACATTTTTTTATGAATTATCCCTTAGTTTTCTTATAAATAAAAGTTATTAAATGGTATGGGAAGATATCAAGTTTGGCTTTATACTCTTTTATGTACGAGAAGAACTGGCTCACCACCAAATCTAAATGACAATAACTTAAATGATTAACTATGACAAATTCAAATATACTGTTTAGCAGCCATTATAGATAATGCAATTTCTTTGTTATATACATTATTACTGTTTTAAACACACTAGAGTTTACATTCTGCACCAAACTTCTCGTAAGCTTTTGATAAATGTTGGACATTGTTCTGACAAAACTATATGTTGCATCTTACTCATCTTGATATACATAAAGTTGTATACATGGAAATGGATATGGAAGCTCTTCTGTATGGGTTGTTTTGGGGTTTTACTATCAACATAAAGAAGACTTACTGTGATGTTCAAATCTGTATCTGGTTGGATAAGCAGTCTAATGTCATAAGTGTACATAGTCATAAGCTCAATGTTGTTGAGAAATTTGAACAGAAGAGAAATTACATCAATGAGAACATTCGCCAGCAACATAGGACAGTAGCTGACTCCTTTGGTAAACTAAAAAAAATGAGGTTAGATGTAAAAAGACAATAGGACTGCTACTAAGTTTGTAGTATGTTAGATTGAGGATTCATAGTCTTCTGTATTTATACAAGGAGATAAATGAAAATTGTTGAAGCTTTACTCTGGAGACAGTTGCTTATGAGTTTGCATGTGTTAGCAGCTTTGAGCCCTTCAGTTTGTGTTACTTGTATATATGAATAACAACCAAATATCTAAGGGAAAAATCTACATTAAAGTTACACCAAATGGTGAAACGTGTGGAATCCCGCTGGTGATATATATGTTAGTGCATGTGTGTGTACTTTTGCCAATGTATGTTGGGAAGAAAACTGAAAAACCAATGCTTTCAAATAAAAAAAAATATCTTGTGCATTTATTTATTCTGTCCGAGTTGCACAGATAATCAATTGTTTGTCACTCTTGCTGTCAGAAATGTAGTGAAACCTGCAACCAACAGTGTTAGTTGGTGAACAATGTTAGTGTTCACCAAATGCAATATAAAATGAAAATAATATAAAATAATTTAATAGATTCCTCTGAATATTTACCCAATGGTTGCAAGATTGAGTGTATAAGTAGATGCAATGGTGTTGCTTTCAGGTTTGCAAATCATCCTGCTGCACATATTGCTTTGTATCCTTGAGCAAGGTACTTAACTCCACTTACCTAAGGCTCTATTCTTAATTCAGAAATCTAAAAATAGAATTGATACAAAAGTTGTAGGCAAGTATTTAATGTAAAATGTACAATGTGTTAAAGTAGATTATCAACAGTATTATGAGGTGAGTAGTAATAGTAGTAGAGTACAGTTAGAACATTAGACTGCATGCTTAACAAACATCATTGGGATCTTTTCGGTTTTGTCAACGGTATCCGATTTTATTGAATTTCTCTACACAGATGTAATTTTGCATGCCAATTACAGAAATCACAACCATTTTTTTGAGAAAAGAATTAATAAAAAAGTTACAACTCTTTAAAGATTGAAATTTTATTTAATTTTAGCCAATCACCTTCTTCCATCTTCCATAACTGTGGGCTGATAGACCATCATGATGACAACGACGATGATGATGGGATCTCGCATATATCAACTTAAAAGCCTACAACGACGACGATGATGATAGGAACTCACATATATCAACTTAAAAGCCTATTAATGCTTCCCTGCAATAAAATATGTAATACACCAACTTTAATTATTTCTAGTTAGCTTTTTAATTTGAAAAGTTTGTGGGAGAAACTGAGGAGGACGCAGTGAGGTATTTTCAGGAGAAAGAAGTCATACCGGAGAAGAAGCTATGTCGGCGAAATCACGACATGCATATCGCCATTTACAGTGGAAGCACCGTGTGACGTCGTTGCAAGACAGGTTGCAATGAATCTGTGTCTGTCAGGAAAGGTACATGACTAGAAGGTGCTACTCTTCCTCTTTCAACCGTAGCTGTGTTTATTTATTCGTGGGTGAAGAACTTAACACCTGTCCAGTTTTGTGAGGACGAGTTGGAGATGAAGCATAGCGCCGCGGTTGATTACAACAACTACACGAGAGAAGTATGCGCCGAATGTATACTTTGTAACCCATTCAAGATAGGTGGTCCTGGTACAGTAATCGAGACCGACGAAACGGTCTAATCCAGACGAAAATACAATCGAGGAAGATTGTTCCCGCAACAGTGGGTTTTCGGAAGTATTTGTCGCGAGACCCGGGAAGTGTTTCTGTATGCTGTGCCATGCCGTTACCGTGAGACACTTGAAGAGTGCACCAGGGCTTCGATTCTATGTTAATTTAACGTTTTTATGATTTTATCCAAGTATTTTTATGATATTATCCAAGTATTTGGTTCAGATTTGGCTGCTATTTCGAGCATATATGCGTGACGACGTATAAACCATTTTTTCGTTGTCGTCATAATGGTGGTCTAATGACCCCGCAGTTAATGGAAGAATGTGATTGGCTAAAATTAAATAAAATTTCAATCTTTAAAGGATTGTAATTTTTTAATTGAATTTTTGTGCAAAACATGGTTACAATTTCCGTAATTGGCATGCAAAACTACATGTGTAAAGAAATTCAATAAAATCGGATCCGTTGATCAAACCGAAAAGATCTAAGGGCAGTGCCCATGACCTGTTCCAGCGCCGTCAAGACTTGTATATACATAAGCGCGTGCGCACACACACACATGTATGTATATATAAATATGTGTGTGTGTGTATATATATATATATATATACACACACACACACACATATATACATATAAAAGTACAGACATACGTATTTACGTATATACATACATACATACATATATACATATATACATACAGACATGCATACATACATGCATACATACATAGCCATTGGCCCTTTTGAGTGATGTCCCATAGCACTTATTCATTGTTTCCTTATATAAATTATTATTAGACAAAAATATGCTTAACCTTTTGCCTATATGTTAAAACATATCCACTGATCTCCAGCTTCGGCAAAACGACGTCAAATAGACACAAACATATGTCCATATTCGTCCCTTGCAGGCAACACCATTCATACTGCCCTTTCTGTAAGCATATACATTATCTTCACAAACTAAATCTTAATTTATTGAAATCATCTTCACTGTTCATTCAGAATCACTAAAAATTGCCGCTGATTCTCTTTACTTCTTTCTCAAATTTAGATGCAAATTTCTATAAATCTAGAATTGATAAGACTATGTGTACATCAGCCTTTAACCTTATTATCGAAATGCATGCCATTCGACCCATTGAATGATTTTGCTTCGATCGTTTCATTTTAAATTATACTTGTTAAAACATATCCACTGTTTTCCAAGCTCGGCTTGACTATACTGTGCCGACAATATCAAATAGACGGGACCATAAATGCATAGATGACCGTTACCCGCAAACAAAGACCAGATTCTCTCTTTACCGAGTGTGTAAATTAATATGAGATATGGATGTTGAATTCCTTGAAATTATGTCACTTTTCCTTACAGATTTGGCAGCAATTGATGCGAGGATGTTTTTTCTGTTGTCAGCTTAGAAAGAATGTGTGTGCGTACGTGCCTGTCGGTGTGTGGGTGTGTGTGTATCTTTATGTATGTATAGAAGGGTCTGTTGAGACTCTAATTTATGTACGAATTCACAGTAACCGCCATGGTATAATCGGCATCTTAGTATACACACACATGTGTGTGCATAAAGCAATGAAAAATATAGATTATACATCCGTGGTTATATCGGTTTCATGTATAAATTAGACAGTCATCAGACCCATCTATTTACTGAGCACACAGTTTACAATTTGAATAAATAAACCGTTTCGATGTTATGGCATTATAGAAGATGATAGGATCAGTGTCATATCACTTAGACGTTTGAATTAATTTGTTTTACTTGGTCTGTACATTAAAACGTAATAAATTCTGATTAACAAATGTGACAAGTGAATATAACAAAAACAAAATTAGAATTATACAGTGGAACATTTTAAGGTAAGTAGTCAAGCTAAATGTGGAGGCGTGCATCATGTGTATATGTTTATCGTTTAAGCGTAGAAAGAGTTTGGCGTAATTAGATTTAGTATTTAGTGAAAAATATATATTTAATAAGCTATTTATATTGGTATGTATATGTGTACTGGTTTTCATGTACCTTCAGTGTTATATTACTATTTAGTAGTTGCTTATGCAGGATATTGTGTATTTCTTATCGGTTTTCAGTTTTGTTAAAAAAATATTAATGATATTTTCTAGAATTTTTCATTTGCTTAATGTCAAATTTCAGTTTCGTTTAGAAGGTATTTGTATATGTACGGGATTTTAGTTTAGATATTAAGTTTAGAAGGTCGGACACAACCTGTTCAACAGGAGTCTAGCGAACACTTTTCTGACAACTTCCAAGAGCGCAATGCTTCGATAGTGATCACAGACTTCATTTCCTCCTTTACCCTTGAACAAAGATACTAAGATGCCATCAATCCACGCTTGTGGTATTGGAGTCCCAGTCCAGCTCTTGGTGATGAGATCGAATATTGC
>JAOPJV010071027.1:0-10667 GCA_027122495.1 Muusoctopus longibrachus
TGCGGGCCGAAATCACCCGTCCAACCCATGCCAGCATGGAAAACGGACGTAAAACGATGATGATGATGATATATATACGACAGGCGACGACTTATGGTTAATCTGTCTTTTTGTGGGTATCTAAAACTACATTATCTAATGTGTCCGTTCGCCTCCTCTTAAGATGGTAGGGTGTGATTTAAGGAAGATATCTGCTATTTCTAGCAGGCCGAGAGACTGTGCAGATGGCGTGTTGGCTCATATGTGCTGAAGTTCAATACACAGCAGTTCCAAGAATTGGAATGCTCTCCCTGCTCTTGTTTTTCTTATAGGCATGAACCACATTGACCTCATCAGCTTCTGAGTGTATGCAAAGGCTATGGGAAGTGACTTTTCTCTTCGGGCTTTTAAAACGAGTCAACGAGGGAGTCTCTACGTTGTCACGCGTGACCTGCGAGAAATAGTAGCCAAATCTCTCTCAAATCACACCCTACGGTCTTAAACAAAGGATACATTAGATAATGTCCTACATACCCATAAAAAGACGGGATGATCACAGCTAGAATACCTTTGATCATATGTCTGCTCGATCAGGGTTGACCTGAGAATAAACATGTAAAAAAAAATTTAAAAGTTATTTATGTTAACGACTTCACAAATACAATAAACAAACGGAATAAGAATAAATAAATAAAAGTTGATTTGGTTCTTAAATTAGTGTTATCAGTAAGGCAGTGGATTTAGCCGAGGCGGTAGTGATTGAAATATAATATGTATTATAGTACTTGGTTTGGTGCTACTAGGTTCCATATTTAGTTTGAAATAATTAAACACCATTTTACTATTTGTTAGCAACATTTTACTTCGATGAATTCTAAACAAACTTGATCCTATTAGCCCCATACAAATCATCACTGCATGCTGGAGTGTGCAGTGGTCTTTAGCTAGACGGCGGCATTGGATAACTGCAAAAACAGATTGTTGGGTGGCACCTAGACGTTCGGTTACTCGTTTACCATAGGACTGCTCAGTCAGAGCTTACGAGGTTACACAAACATTTTCATTCCTGAATGATTGATAAATTAAGTACCAGTAATATCAACATCATCATGTACCATACATTGCCAGAGCCTCGGTAACTATATCCTTCCACTGTGATAGAGTAGAAAATGTTATCTTGAAGGAAAGGGATACTGTAAGTGGTACCCCTGGTTCTCTACGTTCTTCGTACAGTGCAGCCAATTCTAAGAAAGAAAGAAAGAAAGAAAGCTAGGGAGAGAGAGAGAGAGAGAGGCGGTGGTGGACCTACATTTTTGGGGCCATGAAGTTTGAACTGTTATAGGAACCCCTTCGCAACCAGCGACAATAGGGCATCTCATTAAAAAAGTTGCTTCTGGTGCCCCTCCGGGATTAGGAGCCCTGAAGCATTAGTTTCATAGTAGTTCTGCAACTAGAGAGAGGGGGATTCAACTTTCAGTACTTTATTTTATCGACCCCGGACGAATGAAATGCAAAGTTGACTTCGGCGGGATTTGAACTCAGAATGCAAAGAGCCGGAACAAATACCACAAGACATTTGTCCAACTCTCCAAGGATTCTGCCAATCGACCGTCCCAACCATTAATATGCTACATTGAAATCATTAGACTATACCTATTTCATCTTCATTACAATCATTATAGAATTGCTCAGTGTCTGCTAGGATCAAGTTGTGTAACCCCGTCATCTCTGACCGAGAAGATGAACGACTAGGTGCAACCTCACAATCTGTTTTTCCAGTTATTCAATGCCTCCGTCTAGCTGAAGATCATGTTACACACTCCAACATACAGTGATGATTTGTATGGGGCTGGTAGGATCAACTTTGTTTAGAATTCATCATAGTAAAATATCGCTAACAAATAGTGAAATGATTTTGTGTTGTTTAATTATTTCAGCTACCATCTTCTGCAAGACAACGACCTTCTAGAAATAGCAAGCAAATCTCGACCTTCTAGAAATAGCAAGCAAATCTCACTCAAATCCCACCCTACCATCTTAGAAAAAAAGCGAAATAAATAAAAATAAGAAAACATTAAAAAAAGTACACATAAGATAAAGTAGTCCTGAGAAAAAGACGGATGGTCACGGCTGGAAATCCTTTGATCATAGGTCTGCTCAATCAGAGCTGACTTGAGGCTACACAATAACTATCAACTTCTGTGTGTAAAGCCATTTCTGGACGCATGCGGTCTTCAAAATCTTTCTGTCTGGTAGCTTATTTTCACATGTAAACTCGGTAGTGGAAAATATCCTTTGACAGAAACTCTACTTACAGTGTATATAAAGACACTCTTCACAGTTAATAGGAAATTGTTTCTAACATCGAAAGTATGCGTGTTTAAAAAACAAAACCAAAAAAACAAACAAAAAAACAAAACAACAACAACACTTGACATAACTACTAAGTTGTCGTTTTAAATCGTTGCTTTCTGAAATGGCATTCACATCATTTCCTTTTTGCTTACGATGCACAAAATCTTAACATGTTGACAAGAAAATATCAGAGAAGGGAGATACGGACACATAGTAATGTGATGAGTACGTACGCGTGCCTGTGTGTGCGTGTGTGTTAGAGAGAGTATTCTGATACAAATAATGCAGGTCACTTTGCTCGCCACATCGAGTTGAACTTAATAATAAAACGGGCCCTAGCCAGAGTTAATATCCCCTCAATTTTGGAGTCGGTTGGATTGTCCTGGGTCGATTGGAAGAGACTACGATGTAAGCGATCAGTTAGGAGAGAGTGGGATGGCAAGGGGCAACTAGTAGGCAGCGGAGGTGACGCGAGCAAGCGCCAGTTCGGGTGGTCTTACACGTGGGTGCCAGTTGCGAGGAACGATTGGGAGACTCGGAGTATATCTTGGACGTGTGTGCATGTATTAGGTGCGAGAGACGCGTGAAAAAGAGCTCAGTTGTAGCGGACTGATTTTTTTTATTCAGTTTAACATGTTTTGTTATCTAAGACAGCTAAAATTGTGAGTGGATAACGGCCGATTCTGTTTTGTGTGCTGCTTTCGGACCTAGTCTGCTCATCATACTGCAGTGGATTTTTATCCAACTTTTTTGAAAATCTGTACACAGATGTAGTTTTGCCTGCCAATTACAATATCCAAACTTGGGTTTGGAGAAAAAAGTAATTAAAAAGTTACAACCGTTTAAAATTGGACTTTTCTGTCATTTATAGCCAATCGCCTTTGTTTATTTGTCTATTTTCTATAACTGCCGACACTGTGACGTCATCAGTGTTAGGGTTAGGGGTTAGGGTTAGGTAAGTCTATTGATTGATTTGTCAAATTTAATTCACCATGGTTTTCGATTTTCTTATTAAAAATATATAAGTTAAAATACTTCAAATTCTTCGATCTTTCGGCACTCTCCTCTTCCATTCACTGGACGAACTGTTCTTCTGGCATCATGTTTGAGTCATTGTGGTACAGGTTGCTATCATCCACATTTTCTACTGCCAGAGTCTCACCACTCCTCTGTTCTTCCAACAATATGTCGTCTTGACTCCCATCCATAGCATTTAAGAGGCAACATTTCAGAAATCCCTTTCTTATTGTTTCTGGAGACACCTCAAGCCATGAACGTCTGACCTTAGTAGCGACCGTAGCAAAGTCTGGGTTTCTTTTTCTCTGGTTGCCACTAGGAGTGTAAATATGCTTTCCTTCTGCATCCAAATATTCCACAGCCATTGAATGCCTTGCTTGACATGTTTGTTGCACACTACATCCATCATCTGCAGCATAGCTGATCATACTGCCGTGAATGATGGCCAAGTCTGTTTTGTTATCCTTAAGAGCATCCTTCAACTTCTGCATGCATCAAGAGGCATCAAGCGTCAGTAGTTTCCTGCTCAGCATTCCCCGTCTGGCCCAAATAGTCTGGATCCAATCCAGGATCAGTTTCTTGTGCATCCAAACTTTTTCAAGCAGTCGGATGTAAACGGAACTGTACTGATGGTATGGCTTTCCTTTAGAAGAAAATTTGCTTTTTTCATGACTAGTAGTTCTCACCTCACAGTCTTACAAGCAGTGGGAGCCACAGTGGTGTTGTATGGGTGATCGAACGTCATTGGTGTTAGGTTGGCATTCCCAATGTAGCTGATAGGGTAGCCATGATTCTTTCAATTGCCAACAATGAACTTCTCATAGTTTAGCAGTTTCGCTTCATAGTCTTCAGGAAGTTTCTGTGCTACAGTAGTTCACCTGCTGATGCTGAGCTGGTGTCGATTCATAAAAAGGGAACACCAGCTCTGTATTGCCTTCAACTCTGTTGTTGTAGCTGAAGCCAGATGGATCTTCTTATAAACAGCTCTGGTGTGGATTCTAATGTTGATAGTTGATACAACAAAGCCAATTATCATTTTGTTGTTTATAAAATTCAATACATCATCTTCTACAAGTGCGAAAAATACATTTTCCCTCTATCTGCTTTTTTTGTTTTTTGGACTTTGGCATAACTTCAAGTTTATCTTGAGCTCACCTCCACAATCTGAGGTTACATTAGTTCACACTGAAGCATTTTAACAACATACGTTATCAGTTGAAGAATACCTCATACGACTGGTGGGCAGACTGTTGACGGCAAATGTATCAGAGAATAAGTAAACATTTTCAGTTATCTATCACTATTTATATATAATTATTTATAGATAAATTATAAGATAATATAGATTATTTTTTATTATCATTATAGTAGATTATCTTTACTCCATTGTATCTCTACCACAATACAACAATATTTGTTTCAACAAATGATTTCAGAACAATTCTCTTGCCAAATTCACACTCACGAAATGTGTAGGGGTGATTAAATAATATATATATCTCCACAAGCAAACTGAGCACATAAAGTCGTTGTTTAGCACTGCATTTGGTAGTTTAAAGCAGATTTGGATTGTGATGCACAAAGAATTAAATATACCAATGAAACAGTTGCTGTCTGAAACTGGACGACCAGAATTTGTGAAAAACAAACAGCTGTAATCAGAAGAGATCAGAAATGTGTGAATGAAAAATGGAAACATCAAGCTATTCTGAAATATAGTATCTATTATGCCTCAGAAAACACAATGGAAGATTAAAACCCATTCCTCTTTGTTTCCTGTTGTTGATTAATATTTGTCTTTTTCTTGTCTTCTTCATTCCTTTTTCTTTTAAGAGATAAAATATTTGAATATGGAACAAATAAACATTATCAAGATATAAAAGAAGATAAATTCCTGGCTGGCCAAGTTGGTGGCCTGCCAATGTCCTTGAAAAAAACATGAATGTCACAAAGTTAGTCAAAAACATCTTTTGTTTAATGCATACATGGAGAGGGCAATGGAAAACTACTCTAGCATACCATCCTTGATAGACTGAGATAGAGTCATTAAAAGACACATCCAGAAAACAGATATAAAAATATATAACGAAAGATGGCACCTGAATTTCACTAATCAAGATATTTAAAGTCTATCTTAAGGTTTGATATTCTCCTACTAATGTTCTTAACTAAGTTCTTAAACACTATGGGCGGGTGGCATTATCCTGTGTTAATATATGTTAGTTTCCCATTGGGTTTCTTATATGGTTTATATAGGTTGGTACTGAGGATAAGTGGGGCGTCTGAGAAGTTGACTATGGAAAGGTTAGTTGCTATGGTGATTTTTTAACCCTAAGGTGCTGAAAAATTGGATCATTTCCTTTCTGAACCTATCTAGTGTGTATCCGCTGGCATTTTTGGAGACAGCTAATACGTCATCGTGGGACCAAAACCTATAGTAGTAAATCTTTTCTTAATATCTAAAATGTAGAAGCCAATGAGGTCGCAAACCTTCGTGCTATCGAATAAAACCATCCCATGCCGAAAGACCCGTCTGCGTTGGATCTCTTGAAAACCAAGGGAAATAACTCTATAATTACCATCTTAGATTATATCCCCTTACATACAAACACTCAGAATGTGCTGAAATCACTTATTCACGTCTGTTCATACACGTGTGAAAGGAGACATACATTTTTCCTAATCCAGATGTCTATTATTATTATTGTTCTATAATTGTATTATTTTTAATTGGTGTATTGGTTTAAACTGAAACAAAACTAAAATTCCAAGCCACAAGAAAATCTAAAATACTACAACCTTACTGGATTTATACCAATACTCCTGAAAACATGCACACATACACACTACCCTCAACACCACCAAAATAAAGAAAACGTAACAGTAATAGTAACAAAAAAATGTTTAAAGTATGAGCTAGACATTAAATGTATTTAGTATGAAGGACGTTTCCACTGTAGTTGATATAATCAAGCAATTCAGTAAAATGAATCTCCAGCCTTGAATTGATTTTATATTCTCAAAATAAAGGACAAATTACTAAGGAATATAACTTCTAGGGGAGATAACTTTCAAGGGAAATAATTCTTGATAGCTTTGTAAACATACAAGGAATTTAATATTTCTTTTCTAAGACTATCTATTTGGATTAAACTGTTTTATAGCAGAATTTAACAACCATCGATATGTATTGAACCATGTCTCTTTTGTAAACTCTAGAAACCATATTTGTTCGTGGATTGATTACTAAGCTTCGAGATATTACGCTTGTGTTGACATCAGCGAGACGAATAAGCTGATAAGTCACCGAGCCTGAAATCAATTGTCTGGTATCTCCACGTGTCGGCCGAATCTGCTTAAAGGCGGTTGTGAGTGCTCGTTTCTCACGTGAACAATTAGCGTCTCCACTAATTAGCAAACAACGAAGATACTTCTGGCTAACCAGTCTTGCATACATTGAAACAGCTCTGTTAAAGTTGTGATGGACAGGTGAGGTCAGTGTTCCTTACAATACGACAATACAGATAGTTACAATCGATAGCTTCATAGCTAGATAGGCTAGATATGTAGTGCATCAGTAGTAGAGTAGGGCAGTGCATTAACATAACATAGTTTTCGAACAAAGAGATTGCGTTGCCTAGCTACCACGTTTAAAGGCAGTGATCACGAACATTTTCCATTATATATATATTGATGATGCAACCATGAATACTGCGTTTTCTGCACAGCCAGGCAGTGAGTCATAGGGCAAGGAGAATGACCCGTAGTCAACTTCCCTTTGTTTCTATATATGCTGATCGCTTATAAGTCTTGAAAACTGAGCTGAATATGCTTCGCTGAGGAGATCTAATAAGATCGAAACTTGTCCGTTGGTTTCACCAGTTGGCTTTAAAGCCAATATCATCTCCCATTTGCATTGTCTGAGTGTTATAAAAATTTCGATTGGCTGATATTATTGAAGTTATCTCCTTGTTTTTAGATTTTAAACACCCCAATCTACTAATCTACTATCTACTATCTACTAATTGCATGCATAATTTCAGTTAATCAAAGTTTGTTCAACTCACTATATTATATGTGAGAGCCTATCATACGTAGCTAACTCCCTTGATATACATGTATTTAGTGATTGAAACATCTATAACATTTGTTATCCTAAGTTATCTTTCAAAATATATGTGACCTTATGACTACGAAACAGGTAAAAAGAAAAATGTCATTTAATCTAAGATTTTTCTTTAATATATGTCCAGTTTAGCTGTGATGATATTAGCTATTTATTTTACAAGTAACACTCTCTAACTGTAAATGTCTTGAACAAACTATATCCATTTTAGGCATCTCTACATAGAAAATTAATCAGCTTTTTATGCATACAAAACTTGACTGAATATAAATTATTTTTTTTTATCTAATTCATATCTGTTCTTCAACAAATAATATACCATCAGCCTTTCCTCACTTTGGCAAGGTATCTATTCCTGTTTTCACCAACTAAATGTTTTCTTCTTCCCCAAGTTAGATAAAGTCATTCCGCAAATAAGAAAAATAACATAGGTTAGGAAGATTTTATAGACCTACATCTTGGTTGAGAGGAACAAAGTCTGAATTGAGCAATTTTACAAGAGATATTGGTTTACCAAAATAAGGCGGTGAATTGGCAGAGTTGTTAGAGCGTAGGATAAATTACCTTGCAGTATTTGTTCTGGGTTTCTGCACTCTGAGGTCAAATCCTGCTGAGGTCAACTTTGCCTTTCATCCTTTTGGAGTCATTAAATAAAGTACCAGTCCAGGGTGGTAGACTGGGAGAATTGTTAGAGTGTTGGAAGAGATGCTTTGAGCTATTTGTTCTGGCTATTTGCATTCTGAGTTCTTGGGTGGTAGACTTAATTTGTTGTCTGGTTTAACACCACCACCACCACCACCTGGTCCTTGGGTGCTTTTAGTGAAGTTCATTCTGTTGCAAGAATTCATGCTAGGTCTCGAGTTTGAGGTTATCTTCCTCCCTTCCTCCTACCAGTCTTGGAGGCCCTTAAAAAATAAAGGGTCATGGGCACTGCCCTTCTTACTGACTAAGCAGTAAAAAAAAATGCTGTTGAGTTAAACCAAGCCAAATGAAACATAAGTGTGAGGCGTGGTCCCCCGACCCATCTAGGAGAGTGGTGACTCCTTTCACAATCGACGCGGGCCAAAATCACTCGTCCAACCCATGCCAGCATGGAAAATGGACGTAAAATGATGATGATGATGATGAAGGCTAAATGAAATAAGGGCATCTTACTACTTAATTTTCATTTCACATAAATAGGAAAACAATATTTTTTGCTATTTTCAAAGCATGACATCAAAAATATTTTAGAAACAATAGGATGCATCAGTCAACTGAATGGAGACTCTTTTAGTCACTATTTAAAAAAAATCTATAATGTACTTTTTTTACACATTGCAAATAATGTAAAATATGTAAATGATATGTTTCACACCTTACAGGTTTGGCCAGCCTCATATGAGGTTGCATCTCATATGAGGTTTTGGGGGTAGTTTTAATGATAGGAGCCCCAGGTGCTCATTTTCAACTGACTGGACTGGAGCAACATGAAATGAAATGCCTTGCTCAAGGTCACAATGCAACGCCTGGTCCAGGAATCGAACCCATGACTTTACAATTGTGAGCCTAACACACTAACCAATAGGCTACATGCCTTCACACATTGGAAATAAACTTGGTTCAATTCCAATTGAACTTCCAGTCCCTCAGAAGGAAAATGATGAAATCAATATTAGTGAAGATCAAATATAATGGACATAGCTGGATCATTTGTGGAATTTGAAAATCTTATCTATGCTTTTAGAAGAGCAAAGAGTTTATTGTTTTAATGTTTATAGGATAGTATGGCAGAGTATCAACACTTACTAAAAAACAATTTAAAATTGGGGGAAAAAAATGTGAACAAGACCTTGGTCGATTCTATCCAAATATCGCTTCCATATTTGACCATAAAAATAGGGTTCATTTCAATATTTGTGAAGACAAAAAAAGACTCTATTGTTAGGCCAGCCTTGATTGAGCAGAACCATAACCATCCCATCTGGTGATCACCTCTCTATGATGAATGCACTTATATTAGTGATTTCTAACATTGACAGAAGGCCACAACTTGTGGTGGAAGATAACACTCAATTAAATCGATCCCCCAGTACTTAACAGGTACTTATTGAACCAACAAAGAAGCCTCTACTCGACCTGCTAGAATTAGCAGCCAAATCTCCCACAAACCACACCTTACTATCTTAAAAAGTGAACACATTAGATTATGTAGTCTGACGTACACTATTCTTCAAAAAAATAAAAGACAGGATGGTCATAGCTGGAATACTTTTGATCATCACACATTAGATGATCGATTAGAAGATCGTAGCAGATCTTTGTAATTGAACCAAGGAAACTATGTTTCCATTGGTTTTTCCATTGTTAAATATTAACTACCAGTTGCAATTCTTGACAGAAGTGTCACCATATTTTCCAGTGACTATTCATTTTCAGCTGAGGGGACTGGAGTAATGTGAAATAGTGCCTTGCTCAGGGAAACAACATGCTGCTTGGTCCTGGATTCGAACCCACAATCTTACAATCGTGAGACCAACAACCTAACTACTTGGCCATGAACCTTCACATTATGGTGTGCATTTGAGTTGTACACTTAATTCTACTTGCCCCAGTTCACCTACCAATATCATCTCAACAGCAGTTTATCACCTCTCTATGATGAATGCACAGGGGCTAAACAACAACAACAATCTGTAAATAATTATTAACACTAAAACAAGCATCCTATCCTGGAAGGATGTTCTTCTCATCCATGAGATTCCCATGGGCTTCTGGAGACATTAACATTTTACAAAATGTTCAGTTATAGGGTGTGTTAACTATTGTTATGTCACAACACATGGTTCACTGGAAATGTCAACCTATTCTCAGTATGGTAATTGAAATGCCATTTGTCTCATTTAGTCAAACTAAATCTGCCTTTTTTTTATTTTTATAATTTAATATTTTTTCCAAATACAAAAACATTAGTGATGGTTAAACATTAGATTATATGTGTGCGAGTATGTGCATATGTGTGTATTTATACACATACACATACACACACACAAATTTTTCCATATTCATTGTGTTGTCTACAAGAGACAAGGTGGAGGGGTGCTTTGGCCAGGCTCCTCACAGGAAGAGAACAGAGGTACAAATTCTTCTGGATGGGTAACAGCGATGGGGTTGGTGGAGTAGGCATATTACTAGCAGAAAAGTGGGTGGA
>JAOPJV010073882.1:0-10626 GCA_027122495.1 Muusoctopus longibrachus
ATAAAGAAAGATTTGTAAAGTATTCCACACCAGTATATAGAAAAAATAAAATAATAAAAGGCACTTTGTAATTTATTATATTAACTGCTACCGGTTTCACTATGAGATGTTCAAGCAGTACATATATCAATAATATGACTAACGTCAGTAATAACGTAAATGTTCCAATACAATGAATATTGTCATTAGTCACGTGAACGCATATTTATATACAAAATCACTGAGTAACAAGGGGAGGTCACTTTATGTAACTTAAATCTAGTTTAGTTTAGCAAACTATTGATAGTTGAATTTAAGGATAAGTGTCATAATTAGTTATGGATTTAAACTTGGTTTATACATTTTAATAAAAAATGTCTCTTTGCTAATCCGTTGTTGTTCTGTCGTATTTTCTGCACACTGGTACAACAGGAAAAGTTTCAAAATCGGCCGTTGAGCTTCTGCACATCGATCCAAGTAGGATCTGTTTAGTGTTCGAATCACATATCTGCTAGTGGCGGACTGTCATTCGCATTCTTAGTGGCATATCTGTTTGGCCAATGTAATCCTCGTCTCATCCACAACATGATGTAACGTAAATCAAATTTTCAGATGAGCACGTACAATTATTTTTTTATTTTGAAATATTGCCCTTAATTTGAAACGAAAATCTGAACCCTCAGATAAATTAGCACAAATTCCACAGATATTCCGCATCTTCTCACTGTCAGGTTTAGTACAACTTTTGTTAACAGTTTCTTTAGTGATTTTGGCTGTCTTTTGCTTTTTATTCTGCTTTGGTTTTCTAAAGCTCTTCTCATTCTTGGATTCCATTATACTAGTGGTACATTTTCAGGAATTATGTTAAAAGCCTCAATATTTCTAGGGTTATGTGTTGCAATAAATAGAAGGTAACACATTTATTTTTGTTTTGCATTTCGCATTTCTTAAATCACTAATATCAATTGCGTCAACTCTTTCTATTCTGTTGTCAATTAATGATGGTGGATAACGTCTTTTAAATAAAATATCTTTTAGTTCCATTATTCTTTTTGTTTTTAGGGTGTTCGTATTTTATACGATGGTACATACTCTCTTGGCTAAATAAAACGGAGTGTTGAGTCTAATATATTTCGGATGGCATGAAGTAAACAGTAAATATTGTTTTGAATCTGTTGTTTGATAATGTTTATCTGTTTCGATCCTATTGAAGTTTTTTATAATTAATATATCTAAAAAGGGTAACTTGTCTTTGTCATATTCCATGATAACATGAATAGTATTGTTAATACTATTAATCAGTGTTTTAAATTCGGAAAGTCTATCCAAACCTTATTTCCATAGGACAAAACAATCATCCAAATATCCTTTCCAGTTTTCCTTCAGGTAATTGTGAAAATCGTTTCTATATTGTTGTATAGACCTTTCATAAATGTGTATGTCAAGGTATCCTATTACTAAATGTATGTATGACGGGGCTACCTTGGTTCCCATTGTTGTTCCAGATTTGTGGCTGTATACTGTTTGATCGAAATTTAAAAAAAAGTTCTTTTTCATTATAAATGTTAGTCTTTCGAAAATAAATTTTGTTTGTATGCGGTCTGGTAATTCATGGGGACATTTATTGAGCCAACAATGTATTGCTCGTAGTCCATATTCATGCGGTACATCTGCATACAAGTTGATTACTTCAAATTAAACTATTAAGATTGTGTCATTCACTGTATGTGGATGGTGATTTAATAAATCTAAGTCGTCTCTTATGAAGCAATGTATATGTTTCAGGTATGGTTGCAACAATATGTCTAAAACAGTACTTAAACGATGGGTTTCACAACATGCACCTATCGGTATTGGTATTAATTTTAAATCATTTGGGCGAAGGATATTTACACATACAAATGACGATTCTTTACAAGAATCCATTTCGTAAGGACTTTGCACGATAAATGCGTTACATGTTATGTAAAAGTTTGATTTTAAATATCAATTACATTCGGTTTAAAATATTATGTCATGCATTTTCCATGTTCTTCTTTTTTTGTGAACATGTATTTATGTTCGTTATGCTGTTCATATGGCACGATCTAAATTCATTCTTCGTTCCTATTATGTTGATATTTTCTCAGTTGTTCGTCAATGTTTTTTTTTATGGTGTGTGTGCTAGGAAATACCACTGTTAAGATTTTAAGTTGATCATCACGTCATTTGAAGTTTCATAAGCACTAAAACATGCCTATCGTACAGAAAGAGAGAACACGTGAAAGCAGATTTCAGTGCTCTTCTTTTCTATTTTGGAAACGTGTAGCCACGTATCTCGTTCGTGGTCCACATGACACATTCCATCATTACCCATTTTCAATATGTAAACGTTTAAGAACAAAATCACGTTTATGATTTCATAATATATAAATGGACGCGTTTACTGTCACATTTCTTGTTTCCCTTCAGATGAGAGAAGAAAAAAATAGATACACACGTACTTTGCTGTATATAATCGTACCTTATTTCGACACTACGTAAGATATGGCCATACCTGCATCAAATTGAATGCAAATCATTGAATGGAAAACCAACAATTGTTTTTTTTTGCAATATATATAAATATATTGTTGAGTACATGATGGATTAATATTAATATATGAGTGGGAATTTCATTCATGAGCCCTGTTGAATAGGAATATGTGCATTTATCCTATGAACAATATGATTGCAACCTATATATATTGGTTCCATACTAGATTGCTAGAATATAACATCAGAAATCCTCTTGAATGTCTAGAAATTTATCAAAATAAATCTAGTATACAATAATAGATATCCGTATTCTAATTTGAGACATATTTTCTTATAAAACTTCAAATGTAGAGAGAGGTATGGTTAATTAAATATAATAAAGTTCACATAAATTATGATGGATGGAAGAGGAATGCGAGAAACTAAAGCCAGTGTAACATAATGCTTTTATTTTCTGAATAATTTTTTTTTTTCAAATCGGAACTTTGCGTCCATATCGTTATATTATCGACCAGCTTTATTGTATACCGCACCTAAATACACATACTATTTGTGGGAAATCAATATTTCTAAGAATATTTCTACGTACTCGTTTGTCGACGTTACATCGTTAATGCAAACTATAAACAAATATGCAACACATGTTTCTACTTCATGGATATAGCAGTTGAACAGATAATTACGCACTATTTCTTGCTCTGTCTGTTCCACCTGACTTATTCATGCCTAAGCGCTAATATTGAAGATTATAAAAGTGTTGTCTCATTCTACAGCATTTTTAGAAGTTTGCTGCGTGACGTAAGAAAGCGATATGTTAGTTAAAATTACTCTTCCTATCTTAACCGGACATGAGGGATGGCCATTACACAAATGTTCAAGTTGTTATCGTACTCTTATACAACAAGATGTATGCAATGCATATAAATCGGAAGGTGTTTTACATTAAAAATAACATGTTTCTATAATAAATACCGATGAGAATTTAGTATTGGTTACTATTCAAGATTTGACTGGGAAGAATTTGCCACAGCAAAAAACAATTAGAATATATTATAAATTTTTCTAATTGGTGTATGTATTCTGGGATCCTATCACATATGAATACTGAATGTAATCATGAAACGTACAACTTCCTGTGATTATGTTCAATATTAATGAATATAAATACATTGTGTAACGTATGTCTATATTTGGTAGTGGGCAATAAATAAGAGCATGTTGTTGGTTTTCTTTCAGTTACACACATTTATATATTGGAAAGTGAGAAATAGAATATTGCCTATTTAACATGGTATTTAGTGTGTCATATTTGCGAACGTCATGTGAACCTGCAACAACCAGTGATGGCGACTGTCTCGCACGAAAGTTAGAGCATCTACATGATTATTGGATCAGCTAGAAAGGACGGCCAAGCCTCTTTAAGTCGTAGACAGCAGTGGCAAAATATGAGTTACTAACTAGTTAAGAAACTCCTGCATACACTGCCCGAAAAAAAGTATGTCATTCATGAGTGCTTGATCATATGTGTGTAAAGTGAGAACACACATGGATTTAAACAATAACAAACACAACAACTCTTTTAGTTTCAGCTTTTTCTACGGTAATAATAAACATATTTCAGCATACATTTAATAATGTTATCATCTGCTTGAATTTGATGTAGTAGTAATTCATATTCCACAAGATCTTTTAGAAAGTCATTTTGTATCACCCGATCTCATTCTTATGAGTATCCATTCTGCATTACATTTCCGAATGTGGTATGGTCACAACCATCATAGTTTTAGAACTTATCCTCACGAATATCGACGATTTAAACAGTCTATTTGTGATATAATCTGGGTGCTTATATGTCAGAAATATTTTTTTCGTTGATTTAAAATTGGAAAAACAAAAATAAGTAACACATATTTTGAGATACATTTAGAATGACGTTATTTAAAACATTTTTGTTACTTGAGTTTGACATATAGCTGTTTGATTGATATCACTGACATGTAGTAGTAAACGATAAATTGGTGTAAATTACTGTAATTAATTGTTTAATTTTATGACAAAAAGAGTTTAAACATAAAGCAATGTTCAAATGAATAATTGGTTAATGATAATCGGTGTCAGAAATGTCATTTAAGGATGTGAAACGAAAATAATATATAAAATTAATATTTATTAAAGATAATTGCGTTTATATGGATGGATATAGAAATCATATATTTTACATAAGATGTAATGAGGATATTAAGGGAACATCTATTTATATATTACATTCACGTTTATGAAATTATATGTTGAAACCGTATATTAGTTTGTTAAGAGGGACATTTTCTCACAGATTCGGTAGGTCTAAGAATTCTTATATTCTGCTCAGTTTCCAGATATTAGAGATTTGGGAGTGTCGGGGTCAGTAGTTTCAAAACGTATAATCTTTGTTAATTAATTCGAACCCTATGTACATTAGATGTATTTTGTCCTATGTATGCGGCCAAGAACTTTCTATTTAATTATCTTTTGCTTTCCGGCTTTTAGATGGAACGACAGGTTCAGAAGAAGTTTCATTGAAGTAATTGTTATTTACGTTATTTAATGTAAACTTTTAGTGACTGATTTAAGAGTGTTGATAATAAATATCGCTCTCTAGAGGATTATGGCTATACTACTTATAGTTTTTTTCTTGCATGTAATTGGGCATTAGCCGGTGCTACATTGTGACGTTGCGAATCATTGTTATAGTTATTCAATAGTTGTGTTGAAGATTTGGTTACTTACACATATTTCTAAATGTCCTGCTTCTCTCTATATTATTTATTGTTATGTCTTTGTTTAGTTGTTTGACGTACAGTTTGACTGTTGATGCTTTTTTTCTGTTGTGGTACTGTAAATCAAATGATCCATATTTTGTAACAGATTGGCTACTGACATATTTTAATTACGATAATATGTTTTGGATGTCAGGTTAAGTGATATACCTTCTACCAAATGACGATGTAGTAAATAAGTATCAAATGTCATCCTGGTTTGCCTTGAACAATTGTCTTGGCAGATATGCACGAGATAAGTGTAGCCATATATTCTCACAGTTATTTTTTGCCTGATTATTTTCCAGTGTTCCTGTTGAAGTGTGAGAATATTTCTAGTTATTCTAATAGATATGTTCTTCCTGTGCCGGCTCGAGATGGTTAGAGTTCATAACAGGAATTAAGTATCAAATTGTTTCAGATAACTTGTTAATAATATAATGTGTCGGACAATTTATCTAATCTTTTAAGAGGAAAGCTTTTTTTTAATTTAAAAGTCTACATTTAGAATATGGAGGCTAGAAGGAATTTTTTTAAAAAGTATGTTATAAGATCAACCCCGTTGTATAAATGTATGTCTAGTCTGATTTGAGTATAATTTGAAATGATGGATGTTCTGTGTTGTGGTAGTAAAAATGTTTCCTGAAGTATTGCTACATGAATGTCGTGAGTGATGATAACATCTTTTAATTCCATAAAAGGTGTTTTAAATGCTGTTAGTGTTTTGTTGCATAGTTTTTAGACTTTTTGCGTCATATTTACAAAGTTTATTTTTGTGTGTGAAACGTTTATTTCTATATGTATTTTGTGTGGACCTGTGATATCAGGAATAGAGATTACGATACTTCTTGTTTTCACGGTTGTTAACAACAACTGTCAACGTTATTATTCCTACAAAGTGTATTTTTCTGGAATATTTGTAAATGTTGTTGTGTAGTGGAGGCTGTGTGAGTATTCTGACGACTTTGTAAGACACTTAACTTTATAAGTGTTTTAGGAAAAGCTTCATGCAGAGCTGTAGTTTATGTTATTCTCTGATGGCGTTAGCACGTACTGAGGGTGATATTTCTATTTATCGAGAATTTAACATTCGACCGGCATTCTAGCCGTGACCATCCCGTCTTCTTTTCTGGCATATTATATTCAGTATTAGTTTATCCAGTGTATTTAATCATTTTGAAGACGTTACGGTAGTATTTGAGGAAGATTTGGCTGCAATGTCTTGTAGGTAAAGTGACCGCATAGAGGCCTCCTCGCTATCCCGTATATTATACTTGGTTGTTGAGTGTTAATATCTTGGCCAGAGTTACAATACTATTAGTGACAAAATATGAAATGCCCGCCAGTTGTCCAATACCGCCATCTCCTCTCTCATTGCCACTTTCCATAAATATAAGCGCAAACGAGCCAAGGATGGAGCCTTTACGCTATCACTCGACCTGTTAGAAATAGCGGCTAACCTTCCTCAAATCACACTCTCTTTTCTTTATCTAATGTGATCTTCCTTTTTAATGTAGTCCTAGATATACAAAAAGGTCACGACTGGAACACCTTCCATCATAGGTCTCCTAGATCAGGGCTGATCTGAGGCTAATCAAGAACATCATCTATAAGCAAATGCACACACTCTGACATCCAAATGAACCTCAGCGAGCACAGTAAACTGAGAAATGAATGAACGCCACAACGATTGATAGCTATGTGAAAAAGCAAGGTGAGCTTCGTAGAGTAGATTAGATGAGATGTAAACTCCGGGACATTCAAGTCTTCATCTCGAATTCGAATCACTTTTTTTATTTTTCACAATTTTCATTTAAATCGTTAACGACTTTGGGAAATGTTTAAAAGTCACAACTGGCCCGATTGTTAGACGGCGAATTGGCAGAGTCATTAGTGCATTGGGTAGAATACCTTGCGGTATTCGTTCTGGCTCACTGCCCTCTGAGTTCAAATCCCGCCGAAGTCAAGTTTGCCTTTTATCCTTTCAGGGTAGACAAATAAAGTACCATTCTAGAGTGGTGGACTAGCAGAATCATTAGAGCATTGGATAGGATGCCTTGCGGTATTTGTTCCGGTTCTTTGCGTTCTGACTTCAAATTCCATTATGACCTACATGTATGGTAGACTTAATCCACACTTGGCCTTTGCGGGCATTTAGAGGAGTCCACTAAGTTGCAAGCAGCATTCAGGCTAGGCCTCCGGTCTGAGGAAACGTTTCTCCCTCTCACCAGTCCAGGAGGCCCTGAAAAGGAGTGATGGGCACTGTCCTTCCTCCTAACTAAGCAATAAAAAAATAGTGTAGACTCTGCTAAGGACACCCACGGACCAGGTGGTGGTGTCAAACCGAGCCACGGCTTAAGTCTACTACCCAAGAACAGGGACGGTCCTTCCGTTGGACTTCCACACAGTTTCCGTCTACCAAACATCACTCGGGAGGCTTTGGTCGACTGGAGGCTATGATAAAAGACACTTGCCCAAGGTGCCGCACATTAGAATCGAACCCGAAACCACGTAGTTGCGTAGCTAACTTTTTAACCACGCAGCCATGCCTGCTCTCAGTAATAAGGGAAAAAACGGCAATAACAAAACATAAATTAAGCAAGTATAACGAAGAAAAAAGAAGCCACTTACTATATTTTCGTCAATTTCATCATATGTAGGATTGTTATAATGAACATCAGCTGTGGCGATTGTAACATCTGGAGTGGAGTTTCGTCTAGAGGAAATATCAAATGAATATCATTAAATGGCGGGTGGTCGACAAAATCAGTAGGGCGTCGGACAAAATATATTGTAGTATTTGGTTACTTTACGTTCTGAGTTCAAATCCTGCCGAGGACCATTTTGCCTTTCATAGTTCCGAGGTCGATAAAAATAAGTACTGGGATTAGGGTGGTGTATCGGAAAAATCACTAGTTCACCGGACCAAATACTTTGCAACATCGAGTTACGTCCCCTTACGTACTGAGTTCAAATTTCGCCGGGATCAACTTTGCCGTTTATCCTACTGGTGTCGATAAAATAAAGAACCAGTCAAGTACTGGAGTCGATGTAATCGACTATACCCTTCCCCTAAATGTGTGTGGTCTTGTGCCTATGTTAGAAATCAATGTAAATATTCGGATTGTTGTAGTCAATTATACCATAGAAGGTAGTTCCCCAGCATGGACACAGTCCAATGACTGAAACCAGTAAGAGTAAAAGAATAAAGAAATATCTTCCATGTATATGTAAATCTTGCTTTTTTAAGAAGTAGGAGCACTGTAAATTAACGAGTGTTTCCGTAGCTCGCAATGCTTGTTTCAAGTATTGCTATGGATCTGGGGAAACCAGCTGCAAGATGTTGAAGTATTCAACCTCAGATCAGAGCCCTCAATTATGGATAAAGGCGGTGGGTTGATAAAATGAATAGAGCGATGAACAAAATGCCTCTACGAATTTGATTACGTTCCTTTACGTTCTGAGATCAAATCCTGCCGGGATATACTTTGCGACATTTTTTCCTTCTGTGGTCCATAATATTAATTACTAATATTGTACTGAGTTTACTCTATGTAATCAACTGTGACCACCCTTAACATTTCTAGCCCGTACCAATGTTAGAAATTATTGTTGTTAACGTTATTATAAAAGATAGTGACTTGTCAGAAACGATGAAACCTCAGACAAAGAGCTTAACAGTATTTAGCAGGCTGTCGTATTCTCTAGCGCGTTAAGGAGAAAGAACATGAGCGAAGGTGGCCAACTTGATACTTTAGATGTCGATGATACGTAAAATGTATAGCTTTTTCTGGAAAAAGGCAATACATTCACAGATTGAGGATTATGGAAAATTTCAAAATAATGTTTGGCCTGGAGAACACTCTCAGCCAGGGATAAGCTACAAGGAGACGCTTTCAGACAGGAATAAGCTATTGGAGAATACTCTCGGCCCGGGATAAACTCTACAGGCATTACAACTGAGTCATTTAGGGTTGTCTCAGATGTAGGAAGTTTATCGAAACTGTCTTCCTCACGTACATCCAGTGAATGCGAATCCCCTTTCTATGGCATTATTTCGAATTGCTGCAATTAGGTTCAGAACGGATCTGGTTATCAACGGAGTTCATCTGTAATGTTGTCCCACTTCCTTTCTTTAGCGAAATTTCGCCTGTATGATGGCTATCGTAACAGACAAGACTGTTGGGCAATTCTGAAAGAGCTGAATTTATGTCTTTTACGCGCCGACAAAAATCTCATCAACTTCTTTAAGTAATACTCGAAGCAGAAGCTGAAATAGGTCTTACTCTTGGGGAAATTTTATGAAAATCAGGCGTAAGAGTTACTGGTAAGGTCGGTGCTAACACCATTAATAAAGTGATCCAAGAAATGTTAATTACATCCGTGTCCAGGAGAAATAATCATTAGCTCAATCATTAATTCTGGGTAAGAAAGGCAGGGGAGACAACCCCGAAATTAGAATTAATTCAAAATAGAATATGGGCAATGCAGTTATATGTGTCTGATCGTGGCAGTACGGTGACAACTACGGACAGAATAGATCATTAATTCTTCTCATCACAATGGGTGTAACTACAATTAATTAATATGTCTTGGCTCGCTAGATTGTGTATGTTAGCACCGACCCTACCACTTGGTTTTCATGTAGAACGTGTCCCTGGGCATTTTCCCTTAGTCCTTCTCGTAAGAGTTACCAGTTTGAGAAATGGGTATCGCTAGCCTTTTCAGTTCCGTTTCCAAAGTGGAGTAGTGAGAGGGCATTTCCCTGGAGCAAAGTGTAGGGGTTTCTAATCCTCTCTATCGCTTTTGTGTTATTATATTTTGGGAAATCTATTTCTATTTATTTATTACAAAATTTAAAATGTTCATTTCTATGATACCTCTTCTGTCTTAGTGTTTTAATGTACAGTAATATTATTTTTGATATTGTAATGACTTGCAATGTAATGGTCTCGATTATGACCATGAGGAAATTTAAGACATTATTATTATTTCTTCGGTGACAAGACGTGTTCGCTTCGGCTGAGTAAGTTTGAAAAGACCTTTGACTTTTTTTGCCCTTTTGGGTACTGTTTATTCTTGATTTTTTGCACACATCTCATCGTGGGGCCGGCAGCCGTCCGACTGGACTGGTTGTTTCTTTTGCTTTTGGCCCCTTAGGGGGCGAAATTAGCCCCCGAAAAAATTGAATCTACAAAAAAAAATAATATTTTAAATATTAAGTATGGCTGCGAAGCAGCTACAATTTGATGGAGATTGCCTCCCCTTCAGTGAAGCGGAATTCCCCTCTCTGACGCCCTCCGTTGAGGAGAGTAAGAGTTTGGGTAGCAGCAGC
>JAOPJV010075793.1:523-10625 GCA_027122495.1 Muusoctopus longibrachus
CCACGGTGTGTAGTGACTCTGGGAGGGAAGAAAGGAAAAGTTAACCTCGGCGGGATTTGAACTCAGAACGTAAAGTGCCGTAACTAAATACCGCAAGCTCCGACGCTATGACCATTCTGCCAATTCTCTGCCCTCTTGACAAGGTTAATAATGAAAAAAATTATACATTATTTCTGTTTTGGTTAGAGAATTAGTGAGTATCGCAACTGGATTAATGAAGTGCGTCAGACATGCAAACTGATGAGTCAGCGCTTTATATCACTCTAACGCTACTAACCAACTAGGGAACCTCTATGTGGTCACTCGACCTGCTAGAAATAGCAGTTAAATCTCCCTCAAATCATAGCCTATCGTCTTAAAAAAAGAACGTTGGATATTGTAGACCTCGGTTTCCTCCACATAGGAAAAAAATGGGATGGTCATGGCTGGAATGCCTTTGATCATATGTCTACTGCATCAAGGTTGACCTAGGGCTAAACAACAACAACACTTGACCAAGCTGCTTAATTCTCGCCAACACAATCCTCCAAATTCTAATTAGGTATCATAGTAAAGCACAAATCACCGCTGTAAACTGAAGGTGGCGATTTATAATTAACAAGTATTTCTTTAACCTGCAGTGCTGAAATAATGTTCTATTTCTTGAGTAAGAAATGAGAAACCACTCCAATGTAACTTTCTCGAAAGATATTCAAATTGGCATGATCATTCTGCGTTACATGAAAAGAAAGTTGTGAGGTTAAAAAGAAAAGCATAGTCTCTTGTCTTATTTTAGATGGCTGTGTATATAGTGTAGCAACGTATTTATTGCATATCTTCTGTTGATATCTTATTTGGAGATATTGGAACCTTTTAGCTCTCCGAATAACAAATATATCATTGATTTATTACGTAGACACAAGTCCTCTGATTTGCAGAGAGGAAAATGAACGTGTGATATTTTTAATGTCCTCAAGTGTATTAATGGCGTAAATCAAGTGAAATAACTACAACAAGGAATCTAAAAAGGGAGCCAACTTTAAAGTTGGCGGACTCGTCTAAAATAGAATTATAAAATGAAGTACAGTACTATAATTCTTTCTAATATTGGCACAAGGCCAGAAATTTAGGGGAGGGGTAAGTCGATTAAATGTACCCCAGTACATGACTGGTACTTTATTTTATCGACCCCAGATGGATGAAAGGTTAAGTTGGCCTCGGCGGGGTTTGAACTCAGAGGGCAGGAAAGAATACTATAAGGCATTCTGTCCGACGTGCTAACGATTCAGCCAACCCACCGTACATATGACATTAACATTAACAGGGTAGAAGGCGGTTGATAGCACAATAGATACAGTGATCGTCAGCCTCCCGTGGTCGATAAAATCGTACAAGTCAAGTTATTGGTTAGACATAATCAACTATACCTTCCATAAAATGTTCTTGTTCTTATGTTAGTAATATTAAGGGGCAGTGGTCAGCAGAATCGAAAGGTGGGAAGTACTTTCTTTCGTCTCTCTACGTTCTGCGTTTAAATGTCACGAGATTGACTTTGCCTTTCATCCTTCGTGGTCGATAGAACAAGTACCAGTAAAAGGCTGTTGGGTCTATATAAGCGTCTCTGCTCTCCTACAAAATATGTGGTCTTGTGCCTTTGTTAGAAATTAATATTAACAGAATGGGGCATTGCAGAATCAGTAGAGTACGGGATAAAATACATTGTAGTATTTAATTACGTCCCTTTACATTGAGTTCAGCCTCACCGACGTCGACTTTACCTCTAGTCTTTTTACGGTCGCTAAAAAAATTTCCAATAAAGTATTTGGGTCAATGTAATTGATCATACTGTCCTCCCCTAAAGTGTGTGGTATTGTACTAGTCCAGCCCACTCGTGCTGGCGCATCAGGCGACAATTCTCCTCCAGTGTTCTCGATTGTCTGTGTGTTCTATGTTTTACCAGTGTCTGTCGACAGTCTTCAGGTCCTCCTGAAATTTTCGATGTCACCTAACCCGTGGTTTTCCCCTATGGTCTGGCTGCCTATGTAATAAATCGTTATCGTTGTTCCTTACAGTTGTGTTGCGTCAGTATTCTAATTTCAATTATATCTGAAAACAACATTGTTTTTTAACTGCGTTGGATTTAATACAAAAGTATTGGAATCGATTATATCGATTATATTTCTTTCCTTCAAAATATCTCTAGCCAGATTAAATCGTTAATGAAGTTTGATAACTGGGAATCACAGAGAGAATCAGCATATTTGATTCTTCTTAGATTTGGGTGTGAATTCATTTAGACGTTAGTGTCTTTCCCAAGGGCATTAGCTGCGTAGGGGGAATTGAATTAGCTCAAAACGAAAATCGAACCTGATCCACGAAATCGATTCGCCAAGGATATGTGATATAGATCATTAACTTTTTCAAACAAAATAAAATATCAATTTCTAACATTGGAACAAGTTCAGATATTTTGCGGGAAGAGTACAGTCAAATATATCGATCTTGAGAAGATGAAAACAAAAGTCGACACTGACAGGATTTGAACTGAGAACGTAAAGAGACGTAGCAATACATCAGAAGACATTTTATCCGTCTCTCTATCGATCTTGCCATCCACCGATTTCTAAGTGAACAAAATTTAACGGAACATCTTTGTTGGCCTTCTGAAAAAAAAGAAATTCAAAATTTAAGCAACGGTAGACGAAAGAAAAATAGATTGAGTATAAATTCACGCAAAATGTGCGAACGTTCATATATATGTGAACTAAACCATACACTGTGTAACACTTAGTTAAATGCTTTAAAGTATATGTATGTGCTTGTGTGTATCCGCACATAATAATACTTTTAGGAACTATTTTTTATAGATTTCTTTATTCATTATCGACTACAGAAGGATTATCTAGTTCGTGTTGGATAAACAAGGTCAGCTAAAACTACTGTTATCTCCTGTTGCTGCAATTATTTCCGGTTACCGGTGTTTCTTTTCAGAAAAATTAGAAAAACAGACACCAACAAAACAGTTCTTTTTATATATTAAGAATTCCACGTCTTCCTACATCTTCGCAGACTTTGCGGTCTCACAAATGTAACTTCTTCTTTAGGAATCTTCATAACTTCCATTATATAACCTTGGTTTTCATAGTTTTCTACAAGTACCGAGCAGCAATGATGATTTACTTAATGAATCGCTAAGACGTTAAAAATGTTGACACAAATTACTGCTAATCAATTTATCTTTTCGAAAGTCTTGAGGCTATTTGCAGCTAGACGCAGTGACTAGGAATGGAATAGGTTTTTTTTTATATTAAGTAAGGGGGTGGATTGGCAGAATCGGCAAAACGGCGGACGAAATTCCTTGCAGTATTTAGTTATGTACTCTTTGAGTTCGAATCTCGCCAGTGTAAAGTTTACCATTCTTCCGGGGTCGATTAAAAATAAGGTTCGGTTAAGTGTATCCTTGTGCATACGCTTGAAATTTGTATTTCAACTGTACTAAATAACGTGTGCTGTACAGCGTTCGATGCTAACTGGATGTATGATCCGGTTTCAATACTTAGTTTGAGCCGTTTCATTTCCTAAGCGTCTGTAACATCCCTGAGAAAGGCATTGTTCTTACTGTGGTGTCATGTGTCTTATCAAAAGAATTTCTTTTTTCAGTTGCTGCTATTGAAATCAGTTCCACACGATTACTGAACTTGATGAAATACAGCTTAAAGCTAAATGTGTCATATTCCATTACTTCAACTTCCCATATCCTAAAGCTGACAGCTCGATGTGCTGGACTGTTGTCATAGATGATGTTGATTCATCAGTTCGTTTATTCGTAACAACCAACACCATAGCCATCCTCATCATCATCATCATCATCATCATCATCATCATCACCATCAACATATTCTCGACAGTTGAACCACCGTCACCACCAACAGTTGCTTCACCAATACCACCACCATTACTAAATACCAGACCTCAGACGAGGCAACAAGGGAACCTTTGGCTGCTAGAAATAGCAGCTGAATCCCTATCAAATTAAACCCTACTGTATTTTAAAAGAAAGGAAATGTTATATAATGTCGTCTTAGATACAGTATTCCGATAGAACAGAGAGGATGGTCAAGGCTGGAACGCCCTTGATCATAAGTATGTTTGATCAGGGCTGATCCGGTGGTAGACAGCAACAACAACACCAACAACAACAATAAGCTGACTGCACTTCTATTCTTTCGTTCTATTGACTCTAAGGTTTCTAACACCACCGACACCACTACTACTACTTCTACTAATACTACCACCCCAACACCACCACCAACAACAGCAGCTACAACAACAACATTAGTTCTCTCAAAATGAAGTAGCTGAATTGCTGCTTACTGTACAACATTTGAAACGTTGATGGACTGAAGTGAATAACCTCCAAAATTACGTTTGACCTGATCTCTTTCCTATCCATCTGCTATGACATTTCCAGTCCAAGATGAAATGGTTAGAGTAGTGAAACGCTCTCTTCTTTTGCTTTGTTTTTGCTTCGTCCATCTCATTGGTGTCCATAGTAACAACCATAATTTTTCTACTGCGGGGAAAAACGGGAAAAAAAGAAGAAAAGTGAAGGGTACGAAAAATTCTGCTACCGACCTCCTTTGATCTCTGGTCAAATCGATACTTTGATTCAATTCACGTGCTTTGGTAAAATAAAAAGCTCTCAGACAATTTCAACTTAGTCGCTTACCTTTCCATCCTTCTTTCTTCTCTTTCTGCCTTTCCCTTCATTTCTACCTCACTCACTCCCTTTCACTCTACCACTCTATTTCTACCTGTCATTATTACTCTCTCTCTCTCTTTCTCTCTCTCTCGCTCTACCTCTTTATCTCTCCCTCACGGTTCTTAACTATTTCATTTTATTTCTCTGTCATTGTTTCTTTCTATTTCTGTCTTCTTCTTAATTCATCCCCCATCTGTCTCTCTCTCTCCCTCTCTGTCTCTCACTCACTCTTGCCTCCACACACTCTCACTTTGGAAGGATGTTGGAAACATTAAGTGTTATGAGCGAAAACATCTCTAATGTGACATTGGCTTTTGCGTCACTTCTTTGAAATTGCCTGTGTTATTATTTCCTAGAGTGTTGGCAGCAACGAAGGTATAGTAGAAATGGTAGAGCACAGAGCTAAATACTTTACCGTATTTATTTTCATCCTCCCACATTCTAAGCTCGAATCCCATCAAATGTGGAGTTTTCCTGCCATGAAAGTTCGTAGATTAAAACAAACAATTAAAGTGAGTTAATTTGCCGTGAGGAGTGAAAAGTCCTGTGTTTCAGACTCATGTCCTTCTTGGAAGGGGAAAAAATGGAGGCCAATGCCGAGATGCTAAAAAGCAAAAATAGTCCTTCCGTGACTCTGGAGTTAATAAAATAAGTACACTCATAAATTAAGGGTCGAATCAATCAATCATACATCTCCTTCCTTCGGAACTTGTGGCCTTGTGCCAATGTAAAAAAATAATTATCTTCTCTGGTGTTGTATAATCGAGTCTTTCGGATACTCTGCGGATCAGATGCAGGTCCAAATGGGGAGGTAGTTCGAAAGTCCTTGTGAATCACTAATTGACATGGTCATCAGAGGTCATCGACAATTCGATAGAGATCTGGTAATCCATTTTGCTGGGATCGATTCAATCGGCTGCTATCCCCACTGCCTTTCAAAAGTTAGTGAGTGTTCAGCCTAATTAAAACAAACCAATATTCTCTGTTTTTCTTCGAAGGACCACTGTCCGAAACGTTTGACCTTCCTCTGTTTTTCCTTGCAGCGTAGAATTAATTACTTTATACTATTGTTTGTTTCTTTGCTTTATTTGTTTATTGTTCCTGAAATCTTCTTCAATATTAATGCTATATTGTACTACAGAATATACCGATAGATTTTTAGCCAACTCTGTATGTACAGGAAGATGTAAACGCCTTGTTCTATATACAATATCTTCGAGAACAGAAAAAGAGTGATTAGCCGGACTAGTTTCAAGCCTGTACTGAGATTTCATCAGTGGCTGAGTACTCTTTTAAATTGTCCAGTTAAAGAGAGTATTCAGTCACTGTTGAAATCCCAACACAGGACTGAAACTAGTCCCACTGATCCCTGTTTGTCTGTCCTCGAAGACAAGGCATTTACAACAGTCTATACATAAGGTGTTTGCTAACAATCTATAGATATATTCTATAGTACAGTATAGCATTCTCAGTGAAGCCAAGTCACTTTACTTTTTGCTGTTCTCGCTCCAGAGACCCACATGAACAGCACACAACCTCATAAATTTTATAAATTTATAAATTTTTAGACTAGTACTAAAGTAAGAAATCAATATTGATAACATCAGAAGGGCAGCGATTTGTCAGAAACGTTATAGCGGTAGACTAAATGCTTTTACGGTATTTAGTATTATCACCTTTAGGTTCTTGATTCAAATCCCGCTTAAGCCGATGAAATAAATACCAGTTACTGTTGTTATTTGTCCCTGATGATTGAGCAGACCTATGATCAAAATCATTCCAGCCATGACCATACCGACTTTTTCATGCATATTGTACCTTGGACAACACTATCCAGTGTGTTCTTCTTTAAGACTGTAGAATGTAATTTGATAAATAGAAATTTGGCTTCTATTTCTAGCAAGTCGAACAACCATATAGATACTCCCTATTTAGCTCTTATAAGTACCAGTAAGATATTTTATAGTCGAATCAATCAATTAAATACACCCACTCCTACAGAAATAGCTTTGTTCTTAATTAAACAGAACGATAATATCCGAGTTAATAAAGTATTCAACAAGCTGATCTTGAGTTAAAATCCGCTTCTGGCATTTTACTGCCTTTATTCTTCATTACCGCCTTTTTCAACAAGCTGCCAGGAATAGTTCGGGGGAAAAGATCAATAGTGTTGATCATCCATTGATACATCGTCTGATCATGAGTGATCAGACAATTAACTTTATCAAATCAGTCCGTCGCTAAGAATAAATATTTATTATTTATTAACAGCAATGGGTGATGTGTTGGCAGACATAGCTGAGTACTGGAGCAGAGGGTTGAAAGTATTTTGTTTTATCCTTCTACATTCTGAGTTGAAACCCAACCAGTATCGGCTTTACTTTTTCATCCTCTGGAGTCGATATAGTTAGTGGCTCTATTCAGTCTGTGCAAATTTCTGATTTTGGGCTAGTGTCTGAGATCAATATTGCTCCTTGTTTGACACAAGGCCAACCATTCTGGGTGGAGGAGTGTATAGTCGACTGGATAAACCCACCACCTCCGCTATGAGTTGTTGTTGTTCTTGTTTAAACCTAGATCAACCCTGGTTGTGTAGATTTGTGGTAAAAGGCGTTCCAGCCGTGACCATCCCATCTTTTATTCAAACATAGTGTATCTAGATTACTTGATATGTCATCTTTAAGACACTAGCGAGCAATTTCAGAGAAATTTGGCTGCTATTTCTAGCAGGTCGAGTGAGTACCTAGAGGCTCCCTCTTTGGCTCATTTATCTTAAGTTAGTCAGAGAAGGCGGAGCAATACCCACAACATTTGCAGTCCCTCCCAGACTGGTGAGATTGATGCGACAAAGAAAAATGTTCACACGGTTGGTTGAACTCATCACCTAAAACGACATTTAACCTATCATACCACAGTTCTAATTAAGTAATTAAGTAGTCAGCGGTACGGTAATTTGAGTGAAGCGATACAAAAATGGATTCTGTTCATTACAATATTCAGTTTAAGTTATGCATATACTGACAGGTATATTCAGTATATAAAGATTTACAGTATATAAAATTTTACAATATATTACCAGTAATATATTGAAGTCGTTTCAACTAATTATTCTCCTCTCTTACAAAGCGATGGCCTTGTAATGAGTTAAAAGAAATTAATTTATTAAAAACTATTCCGTGTTCGATAAATAAAGTACCAGTCAAGTACTGGAGTAGGTATAATAGTCTATACACTCTCCTAAAATGTGTGGCCTTGTGGCTATGTTAAAAATCGTTATTATGTTTTAAGTCATGCATGCTCAAATCTGACGAAGGTGGTGGTGGAGATAATATAAATATCGTAGGCGGAAGATGGCAGGATCGGTAGACTGCAGGCTTGAACGTCTTGCCATATTCAGTTACGATTTCAAATTCCGCCGGCGTCGACTTTATCTGTCATCATTTCGGTGTCGATGAAATAAGTACTTGACTTTATCAAACCAGTGCGTCGTTAATGTTTACTTCATTAATTATGTTAAATTAGTGCTAACATAATTAATGAAGTAAACATTAAAAAGCCAAACTCGAAATATTTATGCAGCGAGGAAAAAAAAATAATGTTAGTCAATGATTAATATTATTTTAATTATTTCGACTAGTAGTTAGTATAATTAAAATAATATTAATCATTGACTAATATTGTTGTTTGTTCCCCCTCGCCGCATAATTATTTCTACTGTGGATTTTTTAATGCTCATCACATTAAATATGTTAACACTAACTTAACTATTGTTTTTCATGCTCATGGCGTCTCTAAGTATAATAATGATTTCCTGTAGGCCGAAGGTCACATATTCGGGGAGATTAACTCAACTCAAGATGGATGCAAGTACATGCGTCTCGGAAATTCTGGTCTAACTGATGACTACCACATCTATATCTAGTGACCTGAGGTCGTTGAGCAAGTGGCGTTGCTTCCAAGGTGACCCCAGGGCACATACATTTATGCTACCTATTCTGAGTAAAGCCATGTTGGATGGAAAGATGGAAGTGAGAGAGGTCACTTACCTTGCTCCCGTGATTGGGCTTTCTGGTTATTCGTGGGTGTTTCCCCGAGTAATTCATTGTAGTCTTTTGCTGACTGTACTTCGGAGAGCCCCCACGTCGTTGGGGAATTTTGTTTTAAGATATTTGTATATGTCTTCTATTGTTTCTATTATGTGTATGTGTGGTGGTGTGTTATGTGATTGTTGTGTGAAGTTCTTTACTGTTTTGTTTGTATGTTCTATTATCAAATTTACTATTTTGTTATTATTTTTGTATATTGCAGTGTTGTTAGTGGTGTTATTTTCTTGTTTGTTTTTCTGTTGTTGGTGTTGTTGCGGGTGTTGTTTTTGTTTTTATTTTCCTGTTGTTCTTGTTGTTGGTGTGGGTGCGGCTTAGGTTGGATTTGTGTTTGCTGTGGTGTTGGTGGTGTTGGTGGTATCGGTGGTGTTGGTGGTATCGGTGGTGTTGGTGGTGTTGGGGGTGGCTATGGTGGTATTTGTGGTTGGTTGGTTTGATGTGAATCTCCCGTCCCTTCATGCCTCTTAACTTTTTGCGTTGGCATGTCATTTTTTTTTTTCCTTTCCTCCTAACGGGAACTTTTTTCCATTGACATTTTTCTTCTCCCTCTTTACAGAACAAGTCTGAGTTGTCCGAAGTGGGGAGAGGTATGTCTTGGGGTTTTTTGCTGATTTGTTCTGTTGTTGTTTTTGTCGTTGTTTCCGTGGTTTCTCTTGCTGTTGTTATCGCTGATATCGCTGATACTGTTGTTGGTGTTGCCATGGTGTCTGTGGCTGCTGCTTCATGTGCTGCTGCTGTTGTTACTTCTGTTGTTTTTGTTACTGCTGTTTCCACTGTTGCTGGTGTTGTTGCTGCTGTTACTGGTGATTTTGGTTTTGTGGTTGCAACAGCTATTGTGGTTGCAGGCTGTTGTTTGTATTGTTGTGGATTTGCTTGTGGCGTTGGTAATAGTTGGGGCCTTTTTTCTTTCGTCCCTTGCTGTGGGCAGAAAGCCTTAAGATGGTTCGCGCCAACACAAATGTGGAACCTCGGTCAACGTTGCTAGTGGGAGACTAGAATGGCATCTTAGACGCACGCTTGGATTGTGTGGGGCTAGCTGATATAAAAGCCTCGCAAAGCTGCTCAAACAGTTCCAACTGTCTGACAGATACCGACTAGATTTCCCGAATGTGCCAGTGTGGACATGGACCAACTGCATCGGGTCATCCAGATCGTATCTAGATAGGGTGTTTATTAGGTCTGCAGATAAGGATAGCATAGGGTGTCCACAATTTCAACTGGTCGACTATACAGATCATAAATTTGTGATCTGCACGGT
>JAOPJV010076761.1:0-14649 GCA_027122495.1 Muusoctopus longibrachus
GGTAGACACGGGAAGAAGTGACGACATAAGATTTCATGTGTGCCTTACAGACAAGATAACAAAGGATCGAGATGATTCACAATATGGTGTGTGGCAGCTCTGTCCAACCCATGTTATCATGGAAAAACAGATGCTAAATTGACGATTGATGCCGATGATGATGATAATGATAACGATGATTGTTGACCTTATCTATTTCAACTTTAAATAACATTTTTATGAGCATTCATTTCAGATGATTTTTTTTCTGCTTTCACTTAATAAAATATGCAGCAATAATGTTTAGTTTGAGGTGATATATATTTGACTGAATGCAAGTTAGCAGAGATAATTTACTATTTGTTGTCTTTGAATACATACAAGGGCTTTTTGTTATAACACAAAATAATCTAGCTAGCTGTTTAATCCTAATCAATTGTTTGTTTAGTATTACAAACTCATAAGTACAATTAGTTAGTAGAATTGGTACAGCATTGGACTTATTGTTTTATAGTATTTAATCTTATCTTTATGTCCGGTTTACCTTTCATCCCTCTGGAGTTGATAAAATAAATATGAATAGTATACTGGTTTATTGGATTGATTATGTCCCATCTCCTTCAGCTGTTAGCATGAAAGACTTATCTAAGGAGAAACTAGATTCAATAAGGGAGCCTCTATGTAGTCGTTCAGTTTGCAAGAAATAGCAGCCAAAACTCCCTCAAATCATACCCAACCATTAAAAAAAGGGGGAATTATGACACATTGAGTAATGTAGTCCTAAACATACAAAAAAGATGGGATGGTTACAGCTGGAATGCCCTTCATTATAGATCTACCCAACAACATGCTAGCATGATCCTGAAGAATAAATCAACATTACAAATTTATAAATACCTAAGTATTTATTGATAGTTTTATCAATGGTTGTTGTTGTTGTTCAGCCCCAGGTCAGCTCTGATTGAGCAGACCTATGATCAAAGACATTCTAGCCAAGACTTACTCAAATCATGTATCCAGTGTGTCTCTCACAAGGGCCTGGTGTTGATGTTAAACCGTATGACAGATTAAGTCTATGATCAAAGCCCACTAGCTGGGATCAGTACAAGAGTAAAGAAAATAAGAGTATATGAAATGTAAGTTTCTCATTTGGATTGGCTGAATGCTACATATAGGTACATTCATGAGTGTTGGACATATGGTCAAACGTTTGAGGGTTTATATCTTGAAACAAATACTACTTAGTTTTCATAGTCAACACACTTAACTCTCAAATAGCTGACTCCAGCTACATGTAAATATATACCACTGAGTATGTACAGCTCACTGCTGTGTATAGCAGGAGTATAGAAGAATTAAATGTTTCATTAGCTTGCATTGCTAATTTCTTGTATGAGTATAGAGAAAGAAATATTAAACCACTCTAGTTCTCTGTTTCAGACTAAGGTCCACTTAATTATTGGATCTGCTTTCTGATTACAGGCTGCCTGTGATGGCTGCTGTGTAAAAGTCCACCACCATGTTCAACTCATCATGTACAGATATGCCAACCATTCAAATAACTTACTTCACTCTGAAAGATACCACAATGATGATATTGACTGATATTATGAATACAGAGTTACTACACTTGCTATGCATTCTGAAATGTTCTACTCAAGAGATTCCTTTTTTAAAATTTATCACCTTTTACATGGCCTCTGAGACTGGAGGGAAGGAGGGAGGAAGGTATCCCCAGACTGGAGACCTGGCCTGAATGCTTGCAACAGAGTGGACTCTGCTAAAGGCACCCAAGGGCCAGGTGGTGGTGTTAAACTGATGGATTAAGTTTACCACCCTAGTAGGCCATGGCAGGATTTGAACTCAGAATGCAAAGAGCTGGAACAAATACTGCAAGGCAGCTTGTCTGATGCTCTGACTATTCTTCCAGTCCACTACCCTAGACTGGTACTTTATTTAGCTACCTCGAAAGGACAAAAGGCAAAATTGACCTCAGTGGGGTTTGAACTCAGAGAGCAGTGAGCCAGAATGAATACTGCAAGAGAATCTGGTAGAGTAAAAGAGATGTGGCTGAGCAGAAACATCTATATTTATAAACACAAGGCGGTAGGTTTATAAGGGTGTGCATGTGTTTGTGTGTGTGTGTGTGTGTGCATATAAAAGTGTATATGTGTGTTTGTGTATATGTAAATGTGTGTGTGTGAGTATGGATAATTTTAAGAGAATTCCAGATTATTAACATGCATGTATCTTCTTTTAACATTTGTAGAGTGCTTACCTTTCAATAAATTAGAGCTAATTCGAATATACATATAAACTAATCTGTAAAAGAGTTAAGCTTTCTCTGCAAAGTAAACAGATTGGTCTACAGTTTGGTCTACAGCTGTAATTTTAATTGACTTATTTGACTGATGTCATTCTGAACTGTCACAACTAAATCATCTGCATTTGATGATTTTAGGCTTGGCTCTGAAGAGATTTAATAACTTTGTATCAGAATATGAGTGGACATTATACATACATATATGACAATATGTATCAATAATGATGGCCCTACTCCAATTGTCTAATTATGTTGTTTCAGATAGACTCATTTTAAACAAGGTGAGACAGTCTTCATCCTTTCTTCATTTTAATATATAATTCTTGCACACACACACACACACACACACACACACACATAAACACAGATACATGTACATACACACATACATATAGTGCTTTCAGTGTTGGATGCAACATTAAGCAAGAACTGTAAAATCAAGTATTTTTGAGACACTGATAGAATTTTGAAAATTGAATATTTCTGAGCAGGTCAGTAAGTTAATACTCTGAGGAAGGTAAAAAACAAAAACAAAACCCCCCCCAAAACAGACTCTGTCATCACATTGTCTTCCTTTGGCAAAAAATGTTCTTTGGAAAGACATGTTCCACTACTTACTTCAGTAAAATAAAATTTAAAAACAAATGTGCACAATGTTAATTTCATGGTTGATGGAATTTTTGTATCAAGTTGAATAAGCATTTTCACAAAAACAATCCAATATCTGAATTTGCAGAACTATCGAACCAAAAAGGAATATAAAATTGTTAAATAAATGTTAAATAAATGTTGAATGAATATGAAGACTATAATTTTTCGAACTATTAACTACATGATCAGAGATGAACATTTTTGTTAATATTTACAGCTACACTATGTTTTGATTGGTTTGATATCCACTCATCATTAGATGTTGTGTAAATGTAAATAGTTTTTTAAACCTTTCATGTCTAAAGATGAAGTTGATAGTCCGAAAATATATATATATATTTATTGACAATAACTCATCTCAGACATTTCGACGTTTAATAAAAATGTGAAATAGATATAAAAATGAATATCATGACATTAAGCATTCTACTAAGCCAAGAGGACAAACTCTTTCTGGTTTGTATAGGGTGCCACTCGGGCATCCTACAACACATTTTTATAATGTTTGTATGTTATTATGTTTTATATGTTGTAGTGTTTGTGTGTTGCTGGAACTGTAGCAGCAGCAGCATCAAAACCTCCACTTCATCCACTTTTTCCATGTTGGCATGGGTTGGACAGGTCTCACAGCATTTTGCAGTCCAATGAGTGAAACCAGTAAAAGAATATATTAATGTATATATGACAAAAATTATGAAAGAAAATGAGTTAATCCTATGTAAGAATAAATACTTTGTCTTGTTCTAAAATAATTTTGGAGTTAAAAGCCTCAAAGTTAGTAGGTTTGAGAACTTAGATTATAGTTTCAACATAATTGGCTCTAATTCAGCTTCTATCTGCAGTTAGCACCACACAGGCACTCTAGTCAGATTGTATAAATCTGTACAAATACTGGAATTTGTAGATGTATCTGGTATAACAGAAACATATTTCAGATAATTATACAAAATCATTAAAACAAATATTTAGTGCGTATGTATGTATGTGTATACACACACACAAACACACAAACATGTATTGTGGATGCAGGCATAGCCGAATGGTTAAGAAGTTTGCTTCGCAATCATGAGATTCAAGGTTTGACCCAGTGCATAGCATCTTGGGCAAGTATCTTTTACCATAGCCTTGGGTTGACCCAAGCCTTGTGAGTGGAATTGGGTAGATGGAAACCGTTTTGGAGCCTTTTGGATGGATTGTACCTGTAATTTCAAAGTCCAGCCTCGTTGCATACTGTGTCATATTGATTCTGCCTGAGGATTACGTTAACTGTACATGTGTCTGTGGAATACTCAGCCACTTACACATTAATTTAACAAGTAGTTCAGTTGATCAAACAACTGAACACTCATTGTCAAAAACGACAGAGGATCCACCATCATCATCATACATGCATCATATAAACATTTAATTCTATGCCTGTGTATATGTAAATACACAGGTGTATTGATATTATGCTACTGTTAAATCATGGAATGCCTTTGATCATAGATCTGCTAAAGCAGTCTTGTTTGTTTATTTGATTGTATGGTAGACAGACTATATGAGATATGTGCAAAACCAGTGAATGCTGTATGACAGTGAACCACAGACAGTGAATGCAGTGGATTTAACTGGAAAGGAAAGTGATCCATTGTTTGTGTAATGTTAATATATATAGAGAGAAAGACAAGTTGACTATATTGAGAAACCATATGTATGAAAGAAAGGCCACTGTACTTGTATAGCTTGGTGCAGACATGACTGGGTGGTTAAGAAGTTTGCTTCACAAGCATGTGGCTCCAGGCTAAATCCCACTGCGCAGCACTTAGGTAAGTGTCTTATACTACAACCTTGAGTCAACTAAATTCTTCAGAATGAAATTTCATAGATGGAAACTGTGCAGAACTGCAGTGTGTGTGGGGGAGGGAGAAGAATTGGTGAAGGTTGAAAAAAATGCCTTGGAGCATTTGATTACATTTCTTTATGTTCCGGGTTCAAAACCCGCCCTGGCCAACTTTGTCTTTTCTTCATCCAAAATCAAGAAAATGCATACCACAGAAATTATTGGGTTTGGTGTAATTGACTAAACTCTTAAAGAAGACAGTTCTCCAGCATGGTTGCAGTTCAATGACTGAAACCAGTAAAAGTATATTGTAAAACAAAGACTACACCTTTCAGAAAAATCTCCACCGCTGTTAATTAACTTACCTTTTCCACTCTACTTTCTCCAATCACATCTAACCTCCAGTATCTACTTCCTCCCCCAAATTCACAAACCCAACAATCCCAAAGTCCTCAGCATCAAGGACATTAACCACACCCTAAACCTTTTCAACTCCTTTACATTTACTCCTGTAGCAGTTGTCTCCCTTGGCTGGTCACCAAGATTGTCTTCCCCTGGAGGAAGAGTTTATCCGCCAGGTGGAGACAAAGACGAGTTCACTCCTTAACGACAAACACTCTCTTCCTGGTTCGACGGTTCACCTGAAAGGACGTGTGAAGACCCGCTCTCTTCACAACCCGACCAACTGATAGCCAGTCATACTACGCTTGACTCGGCCAGCTTATAGCCAACACTCGGCTATCACTTGTTTTGATTCACATTGAATCACTTGTAAATAAATACATATATACACCAAATAACTTACTTTGTTTCTTGGAACCACCGTCAACTAAAGGTATGTCTATTAACATTTATCTGCAACGCATCAATCATACGTTCAACCGAATACCAAACATTGTATACCAAAGAACATCTAATGCACTAAAACCATGCACCCAAAGTATTAACATTTATATTGGTTGTTAACGATTGGTTAACAACCAATATACATTTACCAAAGTGCAAAGAGAGAAATTTTTGTTGACAACACAGGCACCCCTTTTTTACATCAACTACTATGTTTCCACTATAACCACCTCCAGCACTAATTAAGCTCCCTAGTTAAGAAAATCTATCAACTACATCTAGTGAGTCATCTGAGCAGTTCATAGACTTCACTGCATGGTTGCTCCTACTTAACTACTCCTGTGCATCTACCATATTTAAAGTCCTAGTTCTCTATCAGACTGCCAAAGTCCTACTGCATTTTGTGTGTTCTCATTGCTTGTGCACAGTGTAGACAGTATTGAGATCCTACCTACCTTCTTTCTACATATTTAGCAGTCATTTCCCAGATAGCAATGGAATATCTAGCACTTTTGTCTTTGTCCTGTTGTCATTTAGGCCTTTAGACTCTAAACCATTATTTCACATATGGAACTTTTTCTGCAGCTATTTGACAGATTCTGCAGTAATAACCAGGATATTAGCATACAAAAGTTCTCAAGGACAACCAGTCCTGAACTTTTGTGTTACAGCCTCAAGAATTATAATGTGCCAAATGAGTTGATGGAAGATCCCTGGTAGGCACCAACCTGTATACTAAATTCCTCACTGAACTCACTATCAACCCTAACCTTGCTTACAGCACTCTCCTTCATAGCTTGCAAAGTTCTCACAAGTCATTCATTTTACACTTAGTTTCTTTAGCTCTTGTCAGATCTAGGAGTACAGAACCTATCAAAGGCCTTATTCACATTAACAAATGTAAAGTGGAGAAATTTATTCTTAGCCAAGACATGTTCTTGTAGTTGTCCCTCTAGAAATATAGTACTGATTCCATGATCTGGCATAAATACAAATGGTATCTTATCCAAGCTAAACCTTCCAGTACTAACTCTTTGTAATTTCTCATAGCTACTTTCAAAAATGTTGTCTATCAGTTTGAGACTTCTGTAATTACCTCTTTCCAGTGAATCTCTTTTGCAATTGATGATGGTACTGCTACACCAGTTACTGGAGATAGCACCTTCTTGCACTATCCAATGAACTAGGTAAGTAACTAGTAAATGGCCTACATAGCCTGATGCATTCAACATCTCAGTAACTGCCCCTGATGGAATCTGTTGCTACTTTCCCTACCTTCATCGCTTTGATAGGCTACTAAGCGATTGTTGGCCCCTCCATTGGTTCCACTTGTGGTACTCCTTCCCAATTCCACTCGTATTTCTCATTCAACAACCTCTGATAGTAGTATTCTATGCAAGTGTATTGGTGTAATATCAGACATAATTCTCCCCGATGACATTCTAAGTCATACAAATACACTGCCTTAAAATTTGAAATACTTCATGTCTCATCCTCAGAGGAAAGATCATTAACAAACCCTCTATTTTCAGCTTCTCGTTTTGCTATAAACATCTGACATTTTCTTAATATCACTTCTTTCTTCAACTTCTCCTCGGCCTGCTATTTAGCTCTTGTAACCCTGTCCACTGTACTATTCTACCACCATGTTGCCTCCCACATAGATGGAGGCTTGTTCCATCCACAAAATTGGTCAGTGGCAAGATGTGCCATAGGAATCTCCAGCTATCCTCTATCTCATAGTTATATATCCCCTCCCCCTATCGTAATCAGTATTATAGAGTACTGATTAGAATTTTATCCAAAGAGAGGGATCTTTTCACTTCCATACCTTCTTCCTCTTCCTTGTGTTGTTTTCTAGTCTGTCTCATCCTCAACCCAAAGTCACTAACAACTAATTTATGCTGAGGAGTACATTTAGAGTTCACAACCATCTTCCTGTATTTTCTGATAAGTACATAATCAATCTGGTGGCCCTCATGTCCACATAAACAGTAGGTAACCAGTTGGTTGGCTGGCTTTCTGAATTTTCTGTTACAAGTGGTTGGGTTATTCACATCGCAGAACTTCAGAAGTCCCTTTTCATTTCTGTACTATGACCATAGCCATGTACTGGCACACTCTTGTACTTACCCTCATGTTTCCTGTCATGGCCATTGAAATCAATAGCTATGTCAACAATTCTTGAGGTAACCTGCACAAGAGGATCATAGAACTCCAGGAAATTAATTTGTAGTTTGAAAAATAATGTGAATATCTTTGAAAATATAAGTCAAACTTTATAGTTGAAGTAGGTAGAATATTCAGTTATTGTCTACCAATGTGTACATTATTGGAAAATTGAGCCAGTGAAGGAGCCTCTCTACAATTGATCAAATTGCTAGAAATAGTAAGCAAATTCCCTCAAATCACATCCTACTATCTTGAAAAAGGAAGGACACATTAGTCAATGTAGTTCTAGATATATTTTTTTAAATGGGAAGGTTATGCCTAGAATGCCTTTAATCATAAGTTTGCTTAATGAAGCTTAACCTGGGCTAAACAACAACAACAACAAATTACTGGAAAATAGGTAGTTACTCATAGAAGAATGAATAATCTAATAGCATGTCTCTTGTTGTTGTGTAGCCCTAGATCAACCCTGATCAAGCAGACTTTTCCAGGAGTATCAAGGACTGTATTATCTAATATTTTCTTTTCCTAATTTAAGACTGTAGGGTATAATTTAAGGGAGATTTGGCTGCTATTTCTAACAGATTAAACAACCTCGTAGAGGCTCCCTTGTTGTTTCTAGATATGGCATGGTTTCTTGTCACATTATCCAGGAAGGAATGATATCTAATACTGTAAGGGAGGGAGAAATGGAAGTGGTAGCGCTAATGTTTTTCCAAAGGGCATAAGAAATGTAGGTGAAATAAAATAGATACAACTTGGAAATATAACCAAGTTATTTCTTTTAATCGGTTAGTCAGGAGGAAAAGGCAGTGCCCAAGGTTTCTGAGACTGATGGGAGGGAGGGAGGAAGATATCTTCAGACCGGAGACCTGGCGCGAATACTTGCAACAGAATGGACTCTGTTAAAGACATCCAAGGGCCAGGATTAAGTGTGCCACCCAAGTAGGCCATGGCGGGATTCAAACTCAGAACGCAAAGAGCCAGAACAAATACCATAAGGCAACCTGTCCGACACTCTAATGATTCCGCCAGTCCACAGCCCTAGACTGGTACTTTATTTATCTAGCCTGTAAGGATGAAAGGCAAAGTTGACCTCGGTGGGAATTTAACTCAGAGTACAGTGAGCCAGAACAAATACTGCAAGACATTCTATCCGATATTCTAACAACTCTGCCAATTCACAACATATAAAGTTATGGACTCTGCTCACCAAGAATCGTTTTCCTACCCTGCATTGCTCACAATGCAGCTGCTATTTCCTAAGATGGTTTCAGATAAAATCCAACATTACCTCTTGATCTGTTCAGGAACTCGATTCAGAAGGTCCAAGTAGCGTTGTCGTATTTCAGCTAGTAGATCTCCACGCTCAATGCAGTCCACACTTACCTAGAAAATTACCATAATGAAAAGATTGTTTTTTCTCTTTCATAACTTTAACTTTAGCTGTCCTGGTTGTAACAGTGACAATATAGACATCATAGTAAATTACATAAACTCAGGCATGGCTGTGTGGTTAAGAAGTTTGCTTCACAACCATGTGGTTCAGGGTTTTATCCCACTGTGCAATAGCCTCAGGTTAACCAATGACTTGTGAGTGGAATTTGGTAGATGGAACAGTGCAGAAGAGTGTGTGTGTGTTTGTGTGTGTGTGTGTGCATGTGTGCGTGTGTGTGTGTCTTTTGTTGAGGTATATTAGCAAAGAATGTACACACCAGTGAGAAAAATGAAAAAACTGGTGCTTTTCAAACAAAGTCCTTTGTAATATTTGTTCTCCACTGCTTTGCAGACACTCACACTCAATGTTTTAATAATACTTTTCCACACTCCATATTTATACTTTGAGTACCTTATTCTAAGTGGTCTCATTATTTACACAAGTTTGTAGGATTTTATTATTTTATGATTATGCTTAAATATCAATTCCTATTAGATTTAATTATACCTGTTTTGTTTTATGCTTACTTAAGTGAGTATTTTTCTTACCTATGATGGTGCTGCTTATTGCACTTTTAAACTTCTAAAGGAACAATCCTTACACATGAATTTGTTATGCATCTTGGTGGCATTTTTGCCATGTTCAGTTGTTATACAGCCTATTCTCTATTAACAATTGCCACATAGGGCTGCTACTGGATCCCATAGCTTAGGGTCTCACCATGTCTAAATCTTTCCCTGGTTCTTATGCAATATATCATTAATGATGCCATAACAAATGTTGTGACTACTTACATAGTTCATCTTGCATGAAAAAGGCATGTCTACTGGCCTTGCCACATATATCTCCACATTTATACAAGTCTTCTTTGTATATTCTTGTGTCCAATAGGATACTTAAGGGTATTTCAATTTTTGCATTGCTCAGAAAAGTTCCTATATTACCTGATATGTTTATATTTAGCCAATCTTCAGTAAATGATTACAAACACACCTAAAATATATTTATTGTTCCCCCAAAATAGGACAATTCTTTGACAGATTCAAAAAATAAAGTTTGCCTCAGGGTGATTGTTTCATTGTATACTCTGGACAATCCTGAGCAGAACTTTCTTTGCATCTGGAAGATATTTATAATAAATATTACCTTATTATTATATTCTCTTTCAGTTTGCATATTTGTTATTTTCCCCCATATTTGTTATAATCAATCTTGGCCATGTTCCCGTAGTATATATATCTACGTAATATGTAATTACATGTCTGTGTTTACAGAGCTAATTTGTGTCATTTATTTTAGTCCAATTATCTTTTTCTCCTATGACCAGAATTTTCCTCAGGATCTGAGTACTTCCCAAGAGAACTAGTTGTTGCAGTTCTTGAATTTGTAAGGTGCTTCTTTTGTAGTCCATATTCCTTTACTATTACACCCAAGAGTTCCCATCGAATAATGTGGTGCAACACTTTTAATAGCATTACAACTCACTGGTGCCTTACATATTACTGCTATTATATTACTGCTATTATACATTCATTATCTCCAATAAAAAAATACAATAATTAAAATGAAATATTTATACTTGAGAAATGGTATATATAATTGATATAGCTAACAGCTGAATGAAATGTGCTGCTTAGCTTACTTAGCTTACATGAAGGCAAGCTAATTTGCATATTGATGCTAGTTTGACAACTATTAATAATTCTCTTTACATCAAATACAGCATAAGACTAAATATTTCAGGATATATTTAAAAGATATATAATCTCGTGGTGGAATGAATCGGGAAATATACTCCCAGTTTTCAGCAAAATGGCATAGCAATCAGAATGACTGCAATTTCTGGCTCAATAACAATTGTTAGTTACCACTTAACCTAGCCATTCTGCCAAGAGACTAGCTTACAGCTATGTAAAAATGTTGCTTAGTTTACAATAGGGTAAGGAAGCGTACAACTGATATAAAGAAGATAAACCATGGATTTGAATTTTACGTTGTAGAATCTTCACTCAAGACAAGAATATGCATACATACACATAAGTAGTAAATAATGTATAATATAAAATATGAGTTGTGCTTTATAAAGGTATGGAAAAATGGCAACCTGGCGGATTATTTCATGAAATACAACATTGTAGATGGTTTGCTCTTTTCTCACTAGCTCCAGAAGATTGTGCATCTACAAAGGAAAAGAAAAACCAAATATCCTTATTATTTTCAACATTATCATTACAATCAATTTACATCAGTTATTCTGTACTGGAATTATATCACATTATTTGGATCAGTCACCTCTCTCAAACTTGTCCTCATCATACCTCTTCATTAGTCTTCACCCAGTGAACAAAGATTTAACTATTTTCATTTCAATATATGTTTGACTTACCAGTAGTTCAACTACCACTAATGTCACCAACTGATATCATTCCTTCAACATCTGTTCTTACAACATAATCACTTATGCATTCACCAATATGCCATTACATTATAAAGAATATCAAAAGATTTAAACAATAAAATCCTAGCAAAATATTTCTTCTTATTTACCTCCCAATTTTGCATCATGAATAAGACTTACAGCCATTTATATTGTCTTGTCAGCAACTAATTACTCCAGTTACTTCTCTCAGCTCTATAGTATATCTGTTTTGTGCAGTTGGCAATTTATTAATAGTACTGATAGGTCAGTAATTGAGGAAATATTTGTATGCACAAGAAGTAACAAGTTAAGTAGATTTACTGAATTTAAAATATGAACTAGAAAGACAAAAATAACAACTGGCTATTAGGAACACTAGTTGATGTATGCAAAAATATTGAGTGTGTTGCTATGAATACATATGTTGATTGCAAAATATGCTGTTAACTGAAAATTAACAGAAGCCAGACATATAAAACTTAGATAGCAAGAGCACATTTTAGAATGTTGGGTCCTCCTGATATGAAACAACAAAGAATAGAGATGGTAGAGATATGTAATTATGCAAACTCATACAACATAAGCCAGTATAGTGGAAATGAATGTTAAAAGGATGATGATCATGGAAAAATGGTGAAGGTTGAGTATATTATAAGTAGTTTCTTTGAAAACAAATTAATAAACAATTAATAATCTTAATAATAAACAAATAATAATCCAAATTCATATTTTATATAACAAGAATATTTTTTCTTAATTTCATAGTTATTCATTTCCTTGTCCTTGTTCATTTCAAATGTTATATATAGAATGTAATAGCAATGAATAATGACAAAGTTGTTTTGCACATACATTTAAAAAAATATTCTACATGTCTTAATTTGAATTTGCTTAGCATTTGTAATATTTAAATCAATTTATTTACCTGTGTAAGACCATCTGCTTCCTTGTCATGTTCATTCAATCCAGCTTTGTTTAGCATATTATGCATTGCATTTCTCAGCTTTATCACTTCAAAGCGGCTGTTTGGCTTACTAGAATGAAATAATTAGAAATATCAATAACTTCAGCCTATTCCAATTCACAGAAAAGATATAAATTTATGAATGCCTTAAGTCCTTTAGATCCAATTGTGGAAAATATTTTGCTTCTATGACAATTTTGTCTCCTTCAACAGCATACATGCACAATCACTGCACATATCAAGAAATCAATCTTCTACTTCATCCTCTCAAGTCTTGAACAACATATAATCAAAATCTTCAAAGTTACTATAAATGTTAGGTTTCACAATCACAGATGATCTCCTGGCAATCTCACATTTATAACATAGCAACAATTGCATTTCAAAGACTAGCTTTCCTCTTTGGAGCCAGAAAATACTTCAGCCCCAAACAACCGTTGACTATACAAAGCCCAAGTGAAACCTACAATGGAATACTGCTCCCACATCCTAGACTGCAAAAAATTAAAACCATCTGGCTGATATGCAATGACTCACCAACACACTCCAACCTTTGGCCAACAGATGTGCTGTCTCCTCATTTTGCCTCTTCTACAGCTACTACAACAGCCTCTACTCCTCAGTTTTAGTTAGTTGCATATCACATCCACCCAGGCCCACCCAACACACCTATCTCTCCTCTCATCATCCATTCTGTGCCTCCCCTCCCAGGCTCCACACCAGCCCTCATCTCCAATCCTTCTTCCCTAGAGTGTCAACCCTCTAGAATTTCCTTCTCACCCTCAATTTCCCTACAGACATCGACTTGCACCTGTTCAATCTAAACATCAACCGCACTAAAAGCATTAAAAAAAACGCATGTCAATTTGAAACACCATGCCTCTAAGAGAAGAAAATATCAAACTCCAAGCACTCCAGAATGTTGTGTATTGCCATAGATTCTGTATTAGGTCCCTGATAAAGATATTTAACTTAACTTAGCAAAACATTTATGCCTAATGGATTTGTTACTTAGCCACAGATATTCACATTTATGGAGAAGAATCATACATGCTTATCTCAGAAATGTTTGCAGTATAAGAGGTGTGAAATGACTCCAGCTGGAAACTAATGTCAGGATCTAGACTCGTGGAAAATTATTATAGTAGCATAAAATTGATAAGATTATTAACTGCCATCTTTTATGTTTTACTAGATATAACTCCCTTCAGAAATAGAGAAATGTGCAAGAAAAATAAAATGTTATTGAATCTATAAAAGACCCTCATGCAACCAGGTGAAGTTTTAGTTGTTTACTATTTTTCATTGGTTTATTGGGCCAATGAGAGAGCAATACTTCTCAGCCATGCACTGGCTACATAAACAGAACTCAACTCTGTTCTCTCTTCAGCAGAATTCAGCCAAAGCAAGATAATGGCAGAGAAGTCAGTAGTACTTCTCAGCCATACATTGACTATATAAATTGAACTCAAAGGTGTTCTTTGCCCTCTTTGTCTCTTCAACAGAACTCAGCCGAGCAGTGAATTGTCAGACAGATCAGCAGTACCTACCTCTCAGCTATGCACTCGCAATTTAAATGGAACTCAAAACTATCTTCTCTCTCTCTCTCTCTCTCTCTCTCTCTCTCTCTCTCTCTCTCTCTCTCTCTCTCTCTCTCTCTCTTTGGTAAAACTCAACCAGACCAAGGAATTGGTCGATGGGAAAATCCATACTTTTCATGTTTGGATTAATTAAATCAAGGAATAATGTGAAAAGGTATACTTACAGAGATGGAAACTGTGTGAGATGCTTTTTGTGATCTTCTGTAAGTGTTTTGAAAGGTCTATTCAAAATGCAAGCAGAATATTATTCTTTATTTAAGTTTTTTGAAAACACTTTACATGAGATAATTTCAATGTTATAATTAATTCTTTTCTTTTTATTAGATATTTCAAAACTTCTCTTTATATATCTTATCTTTGAATTTATTTTCAGTTTATTATAAACATAAAAAAAGACTATCCATATACAAAATACTTAAGTTATATAAGTTAGG
>JAOPJV010079614.1:0-10558 GCA_027122495.1 Muusoctopus longibrachus
ATCATATTAATGATATTGGTTATTTATATCAAATAAATACATTGTGATCATTGTTATGTTTTAAAACTGTGGAGGTGGGAGAGATATAGAACTTCTAAGCCAATCAAAGTTGTTCCCCTTTATATGCCTTTTTTTTTTTTTTGTGGTGGGTCTTAACTTCAGGGGCGGTAAAGGGATAAGTAGCCAATTTTATTTTCCTACACCAATAAATCTTGTGAATATATTTAGTGATTCTTTCATCACTACTTCGGCAAGTACGAGAAAGGCTATGCATCGTTGAGGAGGTCAGAATATGGCAAACACATGTCCGAAATTGTCTGATGCGTTAGACGGAAAAATAAAAATTTAAAAAAAGGGTTATTAGTCATTAATTAATATTATTTTTGTTTCATTTTTCTAACCGCTTATTTATTTCTAGTTAGCTTTTTTCAATGTTAACATGTTTAATGCTTGTAGCATTAAATATGTTAACACTGAATGAACATACACCCTAAATTTTGTTGGGATATGTTTCTAAACCGTCACCGTGTATGCGATCGATAACGGTGTCGTATAAACGAAATTCAGTGATTTGTTTTTTAACACCAAATAACTATTATCTTTATGTTTTAAAATTTTCTTTTGCATTTCCCAAAAAAAAAACATGAATTTTTGTTGTATTTACATTTCGAAATGTCATTTTGATGGATTATTAGTCTCCCCAAACCATGCGAACAGCTTCAGACTCAGTTGAGAGAGGCGAAGATATTTCAAATAGACATTACTACAAACAATAATGTTTTGTTTTTGGTAAATGTTTTCATTACTAACCATTCATTGTGTAAATTATTTTCTTTCTATTTGTGATTTAACTAACAAAAATATCAGATAAAGTCTAGACGACCTTTATATCTGTTTATTGTTATATGTAATATATGTAATATTTAATTATTGGACACTTAAAGCTGAACAATCATTTCCGAATAATTAAGAAATATGTGTTTCATTAAGTCATAACATTTACAGATTCATAAATCAAATAGAAGAAATGTTTCTTAAAATAATTGTAAATTGTTGCTCTCTTCAGAAATTTTATGAGTAAAAATCATATTTATTAATCATTCGATTAAATGTAAAAAAAAATCAAACCAAAAGAATCTCCTTGCGTTTCTTTAGGTCTGTTGTTGTTTAGCCCGAGGCCAACCCAGATCGAGCAGACCTATGATCAAAGGCGCTCCAGTGACCATACAGTGAATCCACCTTACCCAATGTGCGTTCCTTCCTTTTAAGACGGTTGGGTGTTATTTGAGGGAGATTTGGCTGTTATTTCTAGCAGGTGGTACAATCGCGCAGAAACTTTCGCTTGTTCGAATATATATAAACAAATTTTTTTAATAAAATGAAAAACAATTTAATGCAGTTTTATATATAAACTATGGTTAAAGAGAAAAAAGAAGACTTTCATGCTCCCTGGATTGCTTTAAAGATTTTTAGAGGGCAACACCAGCAGCATTCCCTGTTGTAGTATGTACTTGATGGAGCGTGCATGGCTTTTCTGTGTTTTTTTCTTCTCTTTAACTATTGTTTATAATATTTAAACAGCATTAAATTGTCTTTCATTTTATTACAAAAAAATAATCATATATAGAAATATGTTGAATTTATGTGAAGTGGCAGAATTGATAGTGTGTTCCCTGTACACAACATTTGTGTATGTTAGAAATCATTTATAAGAACCGTACTCTTGATTTATCGCATATTTTAGGGTGGTAGAGCGTTGGACTACGAGCTTTTTGATATTTAGTTGCGTATCTTTACGTTCTGCATCCAAATCCCGGTGTCGTTAGTCATAGTCTTCTATTATAATTCCATTATCATCTAGGATGCTTTATGTGAATATTAAATCAACCACAGTACCCGACTGATACTTTATTTTATCAATTCTGTAAAAATCAAAAGCAAAGTTGACCTCGGCAGAATTTGAACTCGTAACGTAAAGAGCCGAAACTAAATACTATCTGACGATTCTGCCACTTTACTCTCTCGGGGTTGCCTTTGTCTTTCATCCTTCTGGAGACCAATAAAATGAGTAGCAGTCATGTACCCGGGTTAAATTACTTGGGTCGATTTAGTATTATGAAACCACCAAGATGTGAATGGAATTATAAGAGAAAACTACACCCTCTACACAATTTGTACCCTCATTCAAACATGAGAAATCATTTATTGTTTATGGGTAGGTGAAATGTCAGAATTATAATAGAAGACTAGACACTACTAAGATAGTCGGACTGGGTGGCTTGAGTTATAGTTGCATCGCTTTACGCTCTGAAATGGAGGGGTTCCAGTTGACTACTCCCACGCTATAAATTTCAGTCTTCTGTTGATATATAAGAGATTATTATTGCTTTGTAGTATTTTCTTTTCTATACAAACCCCACGTTTTTTCTTCATTTAATAACTTATTTGAACATAACATTTTATACTAAAGCGGGAATAGAAGACTGGGTTGGTAGAAACAGTAAAGCATCAGGTGAAATGCCTTGCGGTATTCATTTGAACCTCTTTACGTTCTGCTTTCGACCCTTGCCAAGGTAAACTTTGTCTTTCATCCTTCCAGGGGTTGATACAATTAAGTATTGGTGTCTATTTAATCGACTATTCTCTCTGCTCAAGTATGAAATCAATATTATACAGACGAATGCAATTCAATTGATTTATATTTCCCAGAAAAAAATCGTCTTCCGACCTAGCCAAAAGCAATTTTATAACGGTGACTAGTTGTTAGAAACTGAAGCTTTGTACTAGATACTTTACAGTATTTCATTTTGTTGCTCTTGTTTCTGAGTTCAAATCCCACCAAAATTAACTTTGCCTTTCATCCTTGCAAGTTTGATAAAATAAGTAACAGGCAAGTATTGGGGGAAGGGGGTCTTACCATGTGTATCCCAGTTTAGAATAGATATACCAGCATATAGATATAGCATCTAGCTATAAAACACTGCCTCAAAAACGACCTCATGATGAGTACGATTGAGAAGACTGCCATGAGGCTCACAAGACTAGTCTCTCCTTTAGCAGGGAAAATGGCCTTTAAAAACACATGAGTGTCAAGTATTGGGGTGATTCTTCTCTTTCTTTCTCTTCCAGAGAATCAGCTACACTGTACTGTGAGAGGGTTGTGGGGGGGGGGCATTCAGAATGTCCCCTTCTTCCAAGAAATGCAAGAGGCTTGAACAAGGGGTCAGTAACCTCTTCGCATCTAACATGCTACAAAAATCTGTCCAAAGAAACCAGAGAACACCAAGGGCATGGATGGAGTGATGTGCACATACACACACATACATATATACATACATACATACATGCACACACACACATACATATACATAAATTTAAAAAAACAAATCTGAACTTTCTTTTCTTATTTAGCCATCCAACACTTTATTATGACACTGTCATTGCTGAAATATTTTTTTCCTGTTCCACATTCCATTTACTAATGAATGACTCAAGAGTTTTGATAATATTAATGCATATCACATATATTTAGTACTTCACTAGAGTATGTAATATCTATTACGTTATTTAGTTACTGTTCAGAATAAACCAATATCTGAATAGGCAAACAGGATGTTTGATTGAAGAAAATAAATAAATAAATAGAATCGATTTGATTAGATCAATATTTTCAATTATATGAATTAAAAGTTAAAAGGTCAAAGGTTCATATTTTATAACTGGCACTGAGTTGTGTCCATGACCAAGACACATTTTTTTCTCACTCTCACTATTTCCAATCTATTTATTCAGTACTACTAGTAAATATTTCATCTCTCTCAGACAAAGGGTTCTCCCCAAAACAGACTTCTTCATGGCAAAACAATTCATTCCACTTGACAAGTGCAATGTGCTTGTCAAAGAATTTTCGTGGGAGACTACAAAGGTGTCAGCGAGATACAGACAAGTTTACCATACCTGCCTGGGTACTCAGAATGTAAAGAGCCAAAACAAATATTGCAAAACATTTTGTCCAATGCTCTCACAACTCCACCAATCCAACAACTTGGACTGGCACTTTATTGACCCCAGAAGGATTGGGAACCAGCATGGCTACATTCCAATGCCTGAAACTAGTGAAAGAAATAAAAAAATATATCTTAGATAATAGAGAATATCACCAGCTAGAAGGTAAACTGAATAATTCCTTTATCAGCTACCCCCACATCATAGGTTTACTCCAGTAGAGATGTCTACATATTTGTTTCAGTACCAGGATGTGTTGTGTGATACATAAAGTACCAGTCAAATACTGGGATTGATTCTTCTCTCTCTCTCTCTCTCTCCTTGAATCAGATACATTGTACTGTGAGAAGAGTCGTGGAGGACCACTCACAATGTTCTTTCTTCAGAAATGGAGAAGGGTTTGAGCAAGGAACTAGCAACCTCTTCTCATAGTAAAACTGATAAGTTACTGGAACCGTCTGAGGACAAACCAATGTGTAGTACAGCACGGAACGGAAAAAAGAGGAAAAATGTGCTGTGTGCATTGAACTCTCCTCCAATTATGGTGTTTGGAAGTGTGTTAAAGATGTATATGCAGTTTGTAGCCTGGTGGGACAGTTGGTGAGGTTGGTAGTAGTATGTATGTTTATTACGTTTATGTATTTTGTGTGTGTGTGTATGTGCGTTTTATTTTGAATGCTTGCATTTCTAGTGTGTTGTAATCAACATAACTCCATAAGTCAGCAATGTTCTATGTACAGAATGGTTTTGTCACTGTGTACACCTCCAACAGGCCCAGCTGACAGCACTATCGTGCCTGAAGAGCTTATCCTGAACAGGCAATGCCTCCCTCTCCTAGTAGCATGGCCATGGATTTCTGGAAGGTGTTTATAGTCCTAAGGCTGAAAGTCCTCTGAAATAGGTTGTTCAATTGATCTTTGATGACACCAAGGATCTCCAACAAAACATTGTTGCACTTGCCTACCACTAACCTTCCATAGAAAGTAAGGTTACCATACAAGTGGCTGCATTGCCTGACAGGTAGAGAATTATGAGCCCCTGAGAACATTTCAGATGCCCAATCTTGGTCTTTGCTTGACCTAGGACTACAGATTCATCGAAGAGCCGAGCTACGAGGAAATATACCTCACAAATGGCAACCACACTTTCTCACCATCTACGAATCTCTGCAAATGTCACAGCCTCAGTACATGCCTGTGCATCATTAGGCATGGTATACTGAGCCCTCCACAAGAAGCAAAAGGGCAGATACTCCAGCCTGGTCAAATGATAACTGGGGCAAGGCATGTAATAAATAACAGAAGTGATGTATGTGTTTGCCACTTCTGTCTGAACTTTCATGAATAGCTTTGTCTCAGGCCATTTCTCAGTGAGACTGGCCACCCTGCTCATAATCTCAACCCAATTCCTATCCACCTGGCCTGAACCAGACCCCAAGCAACTTAACAGGACTGTTGGTCCAGCACCCCACAACACTGGCTGGCATGGATTTGTCTCCTCAGGTGCTGAATTACAAGCCCACCAATTCACCCTGGTTAATGCATGCTCCTGTATCCCTTCAGTATGGTTGCTGACCACCTAATTTCTACGGTATCTCACACCATGCCAGTGACGCTGTCCACGTATGCCGACACAGCTTTCTGTGTTCCAGCTCAAGCGATATGCCCCTCAACACCTTTAGCTTTCGCAGAAATAGTTTAAGAGCCAAAAGGTACAGGATCAATGAGAGAGGACACTCTTGATGAACCGACTGTGTGATTCAAAACCGTTCCGATAGATGGCCATTTAGTCTGACCTCCAACAGATGCTGTTGTACATTGAAGCAATCCATCTTCTGAAAATAAGACCGAAACTGGCTGTGCTGAGGAAAGCAATGATGATGATGATGATAATGATGATGATGATGATGATAATGATAATGATAATGATGATGATGATAATGATGATAATGATGATGATGGTGATGGTGGTGATGGTGATGATGATGATGATGATGATGGTGATGATGATGATGATAATAAATAATAAATAATAATAATGATTTCTAACATTGGCACAAGGCCAGAAATTTTGGGGGAGAGGGAAAGTCGATTATATCAACCCCAGTATTTTATTTATCGACCCCAAAAGGATGGCAGGCAAAGTTGACCTCGGTGGGATTCAAACTCAGAATGTAAAGAACCGGAACAAATTCTGATGCTCTCACGATTCTGCCAATCCACCTCCCTAGCAATAATAATAGTTTCTTAGAAGCAATAACAATAATAATAACAACAAAAACAAACAGCACTAGAAATGGAACCAGTAATAGCAAAGTAACTAGATTAAAGAAGTTGTTTAGAAAATTACTGTTTTAGACACAAAGGCTGTCTTTCATTCTAATATGTATATGTGAAAAATATATATGTTGTATAGTTTAGGAACACATAAGGAGTGGAAGTGTTGGACTTGTTCTGTTTTTTTTTGTTTTTTGTTGGCTGCATAGCATTAACTTGAAAGACAAGGTAATTGCGAGTAAATTGAGAAAGCCTAGGTATTAGAGAGACATTGGACATAGAAGGCAAGATAAAACAAATTGGTTACAAATGATGTTTAGTAAATGATCTATGTAAAGATATCAATCAAGAAAACCTTTGGGATGAAGACACACACATTTTTTTATAACACAACCATCCACCTTATTTATAACACACACACACACACAAATAGAATGTCCAAAGAAACTGCTATTGTGGGTACTTATGCAATCAATACTAGTGGAGGAGGTAACTCACTAATATTAAAGCAAGGACAGTTTTAAAGCTGATAATTATTTTCTATTCTTATATGGTTCTGCAAATTTGAATGAAGATGTGAAATAATTGTTGAAGCAGGTGATTTCTTACAGTTGAATTCCCCATCTTTTCTTACCACTGAGCACTTAATTATCGTTCATCTTGGTAGATTGTTGCAAGATAATGTTAAAGAAAAAGGAGAAGAAAAAAGAAAAAGAAAAAAAAAACAACAACATTTTTTGCAATGGAAGGTTGCTAATATTCAGAAATAACCAAAAGCTACACTGTTGTAATAATCTCCAAATCTCCACCTCTATGATCCAGATTAGGACATAGTAGAACACACATGAAATAATTGTCTCAAACCTAAACATCAGATCAGTTAGTTGCCTCTGAGCTATTGTTATGGCGTTTTTATTTTTTCTAAGACTAATGGTTTACATCTGTGAAAATTTAAAAATGTGAGCTCATTCCAGGGTGAATATGAAAGTGAAATGGCTGAGTGGATATGGCATTGCACGACTAACTCCTAGATCTGAAGTTCAAATCTACTGCAAACACTTTGTATATTTTGGCTATTATATTTAATAAAATAGAAACCAGATCATTTGGGGAGATTGCCTGCAGTAGGTTGGTACTTTATCAAGGAGGATATTTAATCTGATTCACATAATACCATAAAACATGAGCTAAACACAAGCTCACTAAAGCATCAGTAACCTCATTAACCCAAAACACTAGAGCAGCAGTTCCCAACCTGGGGTCCACAAAGGTAATACTGGGGTAAGTCTGTGAGCTTGTTAAGTAGACAGACCTTTCAAAACCCTGGGATCTGTGGGAAGAGTCATTTAAATAAAAGGGGCCCTTGGTAGTGAAAAGGTTGGGAACCACTACACTAGAGACAAGTGTAGAGGAACAGCAGCTAGCATACACCCACCAAGTCTATTTTGACTGCATCTACTGAGTCTACAACTAGAACATCAGACAAACCAGAAGAGACTGGACAGTGGAGTAAAGGCAACAAACCTAGACTGCCACAGTGCACACTATATGATAAACCACTGCAAGTCAGTATATGTAGTATTGTCCTTAACCAGGCAATGCCCAGTATATCTGAAACCAGGCAATGCCCAGTATATCTGAAACACAGTATCTATGGATATCACCTAGTCGTTTGACCAACTACCTACAAACCATAAGTCTGTCCAGTCAAAGGCTATACAACAAGAATAACTAGGCTATTAAGAAACTCTTTGGATGACTGATGGCCATTTTTATCATTCCAGTGTCAATTGGCAAAGAAATAAATACTTGAAAATGAAATGAATACCATGCAAGTCTACCAAATATACTTTGTGATAGCATCATTAAAATTGTATGGCCAGGATTGTCAATAACAAAGCATCAATTTGATATGCATAACATATATATTCTAAAAACAAACAAAGCTTTAAACATGACTCAACTATCAAAGGTATGAAGTGACTGATGTAATTTTAATATAAAGAACTCTCTTCAAAACCAATGGATCAAGTTTTTGAATGAATGTTCTATTCCTATCATGCAGTTAGAACACGACAACCTAGTTGCAACAACACTGACACTTACTGCAGATATCACGAAAACACAACACTACCTATTCATGAATGCACAGCTAAAATCTTCACGCTCTCACAAATACTAGGTCTCCTAATATCTAATGGCCTTTCATGGCAACCACACAACTCGGCCATAGCTAAGAGGACCACACCCTACTGTCTTAAAAAAAAAAAAACACTTTGGATAATGTAGTCCAAGGTACACTTCTGATAAAAAGACAAGATCGTCATGACTGGAATGCTTTTGATCATAGGTCTGCTCAATCAGAGCTAACCTGGGGGTAAACGACAACAACCACCACTATAGCCAAGACTGCATCACAAAAGTTAGGTTTTCTTTTCAAAATCATAAGATAATTTAGTTCTGACAGTTATTCACCTTCTATAAGACACAAGTGCACTCCACATTAGAGTAATGCTCACATGATAAGCAAGCCTTCACTCACCAACAAGCTACACTCACTAGCCTAGTGATGCTGATCCTCCAGTCTCTGCACTTCTGAACTTACCAACTGCATACCACCCAAACCAACCTTGATTCCTCTCATCATTCATATTGTACCCTACAAACTGTGCACTAAACAGGTTTCCCCAATTGTTTCCTCTTCAGAACTGCTACCTTCTGGAACTCTGCAAGTTTCTCCTGCCAAACAGAAGCCAACATCAATCAAATACACCATATGCACCATTCAATCATATATACTATTCAATCAATCATATGTATCAATATATATCTATTACCCTCACCAAAAGCCCACAAGAATCTTCAATCAAACTGATGCTAAAGATCAATCTCAGTGAAATAAGACTACCAAATTCTGCATCATGTACTGGTTAGTTCAAATGTTCTCTCCAGATTTGTACCTACTTACTGTCAAATAAATACAGTGTAAGTTCAGTGTTATACCTACAGCAGTTAAGAGTGAGAAGTCACATCTCATCCTATATACAAGCTCATTGCAACATCTTTTAAATATAGGAAAGAGGATGGAAGCCACTTGACAAAAGTGCCTTGCAGTATTTAGTTACAGCCCTTTACGTTCTGAACTCAAACCCCACCGAGGTCAACTTTGCCTTTCATGCTTCTGGGATGGTCAATAAAATGAAATACCAGTCAAATACTGGAGTCGATTCAATCAGCTATAACCTCAGCCAAAATGTGTGGCATTGTGCCAATGTTAGAAATTAGTATAGAATGATAAGGGGAAAATAATAAAAATAATTCAATATCTTGGCTTGAACAGTCGTAATAATGAACTGATAATTTTCAAATTTTAAATGAATTTATTTTTGTTTTCATTTGGTATTGTTAAATGGTTTTCATTGCTTTCCTATACTTATATGATAATGTTTCAAGTAAACAAGATCTTATGAATTTAGAAGTAAAAAATGAAAAGCAAAATGGGGGAAAAAAATAACTACTTTCTTTACACCAAACGGCAGCCATAGTCAGGTTTTTTTTAACACCTCTCCAAATAAACAATTTAAAAAAATATCTGTACTACATTCTTGTGAAATGGTTGTTTACAAAAAAAATCTACCAAGTTAAATTTAATCTGAAATGTTAAAATCAACCTATAATAAATACATGATGAATAAACAAACATTTATGAAAACAATTTCAAACTGGTAACTAGGACAGCCGTTACAGATCTTGTAAAGATAGATCTCGTATTGGTTTCGATGATCAGTGTTCCAAGTGGCTGAGTACTCCACACTTGTACTCAATGTAATTCTCAAGCAGACACATTCTATGACAAGTTTGGTCCTTTGAATTACAGATACAGTCCATCCAACAGGCTTCCACTTAGTTTCCATTTACCCAGTTTCACTCACAGGGCTTGGATTGATCCGAATGTATGGTAGAAGACAGTTGCTGAAGGTTCCATACATGATTGCAAAAACCAACTTCTTAACTATTTGGCTAAATCAAACCACCTACAGAAGATATGGGAGCCTCTACATGCTTGCTCGATCTGCTAGAAATAGCAATCAAAACTCCCTCAAATCATACCCCACTGTCTTAGAAAATGGCACATTGGATGATTTGGTCCTGGGTACACTGTACTTGGGGAAAAAGACAGGATGGTCACAGTTGGAATGCCTTTCATCATAGGTTTGCTTAATCAGAGCTGACCTGAGGCTAAATAACTGTGTTTTATCAATAAGGAAGATATTTGC
>JAOPJV010086316.1:0-14598 GCA_027122495.1 Muusoctopus longibrachus
CATTGTTTGAATATAAAATTTAAGTGAATGTAACATGAAAGATTACATTAAATGAATTACAATTTATATTGTAAAAAATTGAAAAGTCTATCCCTACAAAATGTATTAAAGAAACATTGTATCTATAGAACAGGTGTTAAATCAAAAATTTACTAACATCTTGTTCTTAGAAACACAATTGCTCCTATCTCATCTATGAATTGGAAATTTTAATACATTATATTACAATTTTACATTTAGTCAGAGTTGGTACACTTTTACTGACTCCAACTGCTCAACTCCACAACACTGCTTACAACCACCATATGCTGATAGCTGAAAGTGTTAATGCTAAGAAGAATCAAGAGAACTCAAAAGGAACCCAGAACACACTACAACCAACATCTGCCAACTGAAACCATCGTGGGAGCCTCTAAGCAATCACTCAACATACTAGAAATAGCAGCCAAATCTCTCTTAAATTACACCCTACCGTCTTAGAAAAAGGGCATGATGGATAATATGGTCTCAGGTTCCCTGCACATAGGAGAAAGATGGGATGCTCATGGCTGGAATGCTTTTGATCATAGGCCTGCTCATTATCTACTAATAAGATAAAAGTCCTGCTGCAAAGTGAACTCAAGAGAAACCCCTCAACCATCACAGAAGGAACTACATAGTCTCAGACTATAGATGAATAACACCAAATGTGAACTTCTTGTTGTTAACCACGATTTAGATAAGCACAAAAACATAATATTCAGGAATCAGCTTTCATCAATCACTGTCCCTCAGCCTCAAAACTGGTTACCTCTCAGAGCACCATTAACCAACCCTTGCATTACAATTACTTTCTCGACATAGATATAAATCTGCGTACTCTTCTTAATAATATTGATGACATAGAACCGCATCAAACTTTTTTTTATTCTTAAAAATTGTCTGTTGATCCCAAATTGATTTATCTTTTAAGAAACAGGCCTACTTTTAAATTTTTTATCTTTTAACTGATTTTGACCTACTTGTGAAACAAAAACTAGAAATAACATGTAATGTTGATTTGTCAAATGATCTTGTCTGCACACAAACCTCTTTGACCTTCTGTAACAGTGTTTTGGATTTCTGCAGCTGTAAAGACCTTTCATTGCCTTGTTTCTTGGTATCCTCCCATGCCCCTAGCAAACCACAAATTCTCCTGTGTTAACAAGAATTCTAATTCCTTCAAGGAGGAGGTAGCTTTAACAGAGTGGACAAATCTGAACATAGAGCCTTCAAATAAGGCAAAGCAATGAGGATGGTATACTGTTTTGATAAGATCTAAATTTGATGATTTGTTAATGAATTACAACCAAGTGACTCAAGCCCATATATTAGCCATGCAGGGCAAACATTCGGCTGCGTAGATGAACACCCTGTCAATTTCAAACATTAGCATATTACTAAGTGGCAATGAATTACGAATAGCAATGGCAATGAAAATGGGTGCAAATATTTCTGCTCCACACAACTGTTGTTGTCATAGAAGGTCCATGGGCAGCTTGGATTACATGGACTTTCCTGTTACTTAAATGCCAATAGGTTTCTGAGACATACGGAGATCAACAGGATAATGAAGCAGGCATTTGATTCAATCAATATTCCATCTGTTCTGGAACTAATCAGTTTGTATCGTACTGATGGTAAAAGACCAAATGGTATGACTTTATGTCCTTGGAGTAGAGGACACTGTGGTGGATTCTTTTTCCACAAGTCATGTTCTTAACTATTAACATCCTGTTGAAAACTTTCTAAAGTCTTGTAATGATTGAGCAGAAAATGCCTAAAAACCGAGTTATTATGAAATGTACAGGTAAGAAATACAGGTGCTTGGGGCATTTTCACACAAAAATAGTTCACTTTCACCATATATATAGTTCAATGATTCATATCAATTTGATGATGGAACCGTGTCGTGGAACCGTGTCGTACAGGATGTTAAGAGTTAATTGTGCTGTTATTGCAGTTTCAGCTACTTTATCAGCAGAACGAATAAAGATTTCTAAATACTCAGTGTTATCTACTAATTATATTATTTCTATTGAAAGCACTGATGTTTGCAGCCCTTTAACAGAATCATTTTAATGTGACTTTAGTTTCAAATTTATTGAGACAACTGGGGAATGGTGAGAAGGTACATGGCTCCATGAAAGAGTCTCACTAACCACTGTACAAGGCAATGCTACCAGAGTCCATTTTTGACTCTGTTCATTTTCTTTCATATTTATATGTGTATATGCACGCGTGCATGGTGTATATGTGGCGTATTTTATTTTTTAATTAAGAAATGTCTACATTTAAATTACTAGAGTTATTGTGTGTGTTTTTTAAACTTCCAGATATCTATTTGACAGCTAATCACTTAACATTAAAGTGACTCACAGCTATTGTTCACTTAATGTCAGTTGATGTAAATATACATACATACATATATTGGCCGGATGCCCTTCCTATGGTCAACTACTTTACAACATGGATTGGATGCATTTTATCGTGCCACCAGCACTTTCATCAGGATCATACAGACAATCACAGAGAAGCTCTCTGGCAGTTATGCATTGTCAAGATAGTTGGTGTAATTGGAGTAATGACAGCTGATCATACTTGTCAAGATAGGGGTTGGAGTAGGAGTGGGAATGGGAATGATTGGAGAAATTACAGCTTCTTAGCTATATGGTTGAAAGTGCAATTAAAGATATGAAGGCAGGGAAAGCAGGAGCACCATCAGGAGTAGTTGCTGAGATGGTGAAAATATCTGGCAAAGTAAGGACATGTGCTACTCACTTGCATACTGAATCAGGTAGTACTGGGAGGTGTCATACCAAATGACTGGCATAGCAGTATCGTTGCAAGGCCCTATACCTAGCACACATTGACCTAGAGAAGGCCTTTGACAGGGTACAATGCTCTGCAATCAGGTGGTCGCTAAAAAAATTAGGTGTAGATGAATGGCTTGTGAGAGCCATGCAAGCCATGTACAGAGATGCTGTCAGCAAGGTGTGAGTTAGCAATGAGTTCAGAGGAATTTAGAATGCAAGTAGGTGTTCATCAGGGCTTGGTTCTCAGGGCCCTAGTGTTTATTATAGTACTCCAGGCAATAACAGAGGAGTTTAAGATCAGCTGTCCGTGGGAGCTCCTGTATGTTGATGACCTATTTCTCATAGCTGAATCTGTCGAGGATTTAGAGAAAAAATTCCAAACTTGGAAGCCAAATCTAGAATCAAGAGGCCTCAAAGTAAACTTAGCAAAGACTAAAGTTTTAGTTAGTAAGAAAGAAGACAGGACTCTACTGCCATCTGGAAAGTGGCAGTAAAGTAGTAGAGAGGAATTCCATATGGTGACCCAAATGTAAACTATGGGTGCACAAGAGGTATAGTGGAATCACAGGCAGGCTGACAACGAAGGAAGACTTTGTATATATCAGATGCACAGATATAGTTGGTAGTAAAAGCACCAGTGAAATAAATTCTTTCAAATGTTCAGAAGACTCCCTAAAAATAGTTGATAGCCTGTGTTACCTAGGTGACCTAATTAGCTGTGGAGGTGGCTGTTCCGAAAGTATAGTTACCAGAGTAAGAACGGGGTGGAAAAAGTTCAGGGAGATATTACTTCTGCTGGCAACAGAGTGAAGGGCAGATTGTACAATGCTTGTGAATGAAGTGCGATACCGCATGGTAGTAAGACATGGGCCTTGAATGTGGAGGATTTCCAAAGGATGAAAAGAAATGAAGCGAGCATGAACCACTGGATGTGTAATGTTAGTGCGCATGAATGACGGAACACAAATGAGCTGAGAGAAAAACTGGATGTAAGAGGAATCAGATGTAGTGTGAAGAGAGAAAACTATGCTGGTATGGGCTTGTGATGCGTAAGGAGGATGCCAGTTGCATAAAGAAGTGCCAAGTGTTCAAAGTAGATGAACCTGTGGAAGAGGGAGGCCAAAGTGGTGAAGACTGATTTCAAGAGGCTGAACCTCACAAAAGAGATGGCAAAGAACTGCAACTTGTGGCAAAGTGCTGTGCTAGAGTAGACCTGCCCAACCCATGAAAGCATGGAAAAACAGACGTAAAATTATAGTGATGGAGATTGGGATGTATATCTACATTTGAGTCTCTCCCAAGCATTATGTTCATATTAAGTCTCCACATACTGCTCTCTTCTCTCTCTTTATTACTCCCTCATCTATCACTCACCTCCTCTCCTATCAATGTACCTCACTACTATCACTTTATCTCTCTTACATGACGCTGCCTGTGTTACAAGGGACAGCATCACATTGGATCTGTCCATATTCAATCCCCCACCTACTCTCTCTTCCCCCATTATTCCATCCCCTATCACTCATTATTGTCATCAATCACTTCCACACTTACCATCACTCATCTTCATTGCTATCCATCACACTTTCTCACATTACTTCTTCATCTATCACTCATTGTTGACATCCGTCACTATCTTTCTCTCACTTCCAGTACTACCTCTTTTATCACCGTCTCCCTATCATTTTCTCTTCCCTTATCATGCTACTCAGGCGATTCCTATTGAATCTCCTTACCAACAATCATTATGTAGCTGTCTATCATTCTCTCTCTCTCTCTTCCGTTACTCTACCCTCTATCGCCCTCTTGCTGCTCTCCCTCTGGTCCTCTTTCATCACTCTCACTTCTACCTGACAGGGACAAGATAACCATCTGTTGCTGGTGAACAAATAAAAGGAGACAACGTAGGGTAGACAGCAATCTTTAGTTGTGCAAGAGAGAAGACAACCTCTATAGTGCTGGTGACCTGATAAAATGCACCCATTACACTCTGAAAAGTATTTGGAGAATGAATGGAGACAACATAGGGCAGAGAGGACTCTTTAGTTTTGCTGGTGCAGCAATAAAATGCAAACAGTGCATTCTGTAAAGAGGTTGGCAAATGAATGGAGACAATGTAGAGTAGAGAGGACATGACATCCTAGTGCTGGTGCCACGATAAAAGACACTCTGTGAAGTGGCTGGAGATAAGAGGGGCATCTAGCTGTAGAACACATGCTAAAAATGGAATGTACAAACAAGATGTCTAGGAGAGCAGTAACTGCGAATAAGGATTTGGTATGTGACGACCCATATCAGTGTAGCGGCCCTCCTGGCAGATAACGCACTCATTGACCGTTGGCAAACTTGGCCCTATTATTGGCGCGTGAAGGAGAATGAACTTGCCATGCCTGGTACATTCCTCTCACCTTCACCTTTGTGATCACGCACTCAGCAAATGCCACTGGTGACAATATCAGCTAATGGTACACGTGATATTCGGCTGGTCACTAGTGGCCTCGAGCAGGAAGTCGCCCCTTCCTGCCGTTTGCCGCCAAAACCCTCAGATGGAAGATTCCATTTCGTTCCATCTGAAAGCATAAATAGAGGCCCCTTTAGCTATAACTTCAGTTCGTCAGCATTTGCCATACGACGCTGTGTCGTTGGCGGACGTTCTCACACCACACACATTCCAGTTCGTTCCCACCTGCCATACGACTCTATGTCGTTCGCGGGACGTTCTCACAACTTGTTTGTCGTAAGCCGACTGGGTTCTCAACCCAGTCGGCCCGTTTAACTATGACAAACACTGCACACACGCATCTCACCACGGCCCTTCAACCAGACTCAAAGGGTTGAGGCCAGCACATCATATCTCTCACCATCCAGGCACCTTAACTAGACTCAAAGAGTTAAGGTTAGCATCACTCACCCATCTCGCCACGGCCCTAACTAGATTCAAAGAGTTAGGCCGTTTCGGCTACGAGAACGCAGTGCGCCCAGTCAGACTCAATTGGCGACCAAACAGAGATAAGTTTCATCTTGCACGCACACACGCATACAAACATCTACATGTATTCTCATTATTGTGTCCCTCGCTCAGCGAGAATAATCCATGCATATCTATGTTACAATTGTCTAAATCCATTTTTATCTATGTTACAATTGCCTACATCCTTCGCTCACCGGTCGCTACACCTTCGAAGAGATATCAACGCATCTGTGAATATGTTACTCATTGCTGCACATTTTATTCTTTACTACCACCACTCGCTAAAGTGGTAAATCCCGACAGAATACGCAGCCTTTATTCATCACAGTCAGCATTTTGTTTTCGGCATTTTATGGTCGGCGACGCTAATCTTCACCAGCGTCAAGCAGCATCATGTCAGCAGCTCCAGCGACGACAGCAGCTTCGCCGTCGCCTTCATTCGGTTTCCTTGCCACTCTCGATGGTCGATCAGCCAACCAACTTCGCGGTCACAGCATGATAGCAGCAGCAGCTCAAACTACGGCATCTTACAACGTCCAGCCAACCAACTTCGTCGTCACCATCATGAATCACACTGGCAACCTTCGTTCATGCTATTTCTACTCTATGTCGGACGCTAAAGTTTTCTAGCTTTGCGTTAAAAGCGTCCGACACTACAGTAGAGAGCAACTGAAACGGCATCAGCGCCACCGCTTCATACAGTGTTCGACCAGCCCTGCAACAGCTCACCAGCCAGCATGATACAGCATTCCGCCAGCCAGCCAGCAACACCACCATCAACAGCGTTCGACCAGCCAGCCAGCAACACTACTACCACCACCACGCGCCAAAATACAATACCACGAATTGGAAGGAAGGTGGTTGTAGTTCATTGAATTTGATCCCAGTCACGTGATATCATAAGCAAATATTCGCTAATTCGATGGTAGATATCGTTGAATATTTGGGCCAATGGTTTCCAAATGTGTTTCGGTTTCACAGCTCCCTTAGCTCTACACCAACGAGGGAGCCTCTGTGTGGTCGTTCGACCTGCTACAAACAGCAGCAAATCTCCCTCAAATCACATCCCCACCATCTTAACAAAAGGGAAGGATACATTAGTTAATGTCAAAAAAAGATCAAAGAGTAACAGAACTCCTGGCGGAGTCGTAGGGGCGCCATCATAACCCACAGCGTATCTAGGGCAACCTTTAAGCCATCATAACCCACAGCGTATCTAGGGCAACCTTTAAGCCATCATAACCCACAGCGTATCTAGGGCAACCTTTAAACCTGGCGGAGCCCATCCCTGTCCCCGGTCGTAATACTCATTTTTGCCAGCTGTGCGGACTGGAGTAACGTGCAGTAAAGTGCCTTGCCCAAGGACACAGCACGCGTCCCTCACCGGGTGTTGAACCTGCCACTTTATGATCGTGAGTCCAGTAGCCCTGCCACTAGGCAATGTCATAACGGGTCTATACACACACACACTTCAGTTGCATGGGATTTGAAAAGAAATATCAAATTTAGAGCACATAAGTTATACTCTTATATTAGAGACCTCCATATAGCATGAAACTTGAACTTGTCACCTTAGATAGGGGATGTAAAAGTTTTAGTAATTGGTTAATTGGATATATAATTTATTGTTTTTTTTAAAAATTTTATTACATATTGTCTATGCAGCTTCAATCAATTCTGTTTTTGTCTATATCTCTCATATATTTTAGAAAATTGGTTATAATAATAATTCATTGAAATATTTTTTAATTTCTTGTAGGATGTGTTTTTAGCAACACAACTTTGAGACCATCTAATGGTTTAGTTGGCCAGAACCATTGCACATGGGGGCCAGCTTACTGGTGCAGCCATGTAGCTAAAGCAAAAGAATGTGGAGCCATCAAACATTGTGCCTCTGTTTGGGGGAGGTTAAAGTTCCCAGAGAAAGTAAGTAGGTTTTAATTTTCATTTTGAAATAATATTTCTCACATTTTCTTTCTGAGGGGTTGCATTGGTCATGCAAATAAAGTATCAGTTTAGCTGAAGAGCCAGTGTTCAAAATCTGATATACATTGAGGTATTAAGTTACCCTGAATTCAAATCCATTGCAAGCTTTTTTTTGTCTCTGAGCAGGATACTGTACTTTATATGCCTCAATTCAACTAACTGTTGGTGATAAGTACTGGAACTTCTGGGAAAGTCTCTTGGAATAGATTAGCATTGTCTAGAGGGAACTTCATCTCTCATTTTGTTAATGCTGAAGAAACTGGAGTTAAATGATGGCCCTATGGAAACCTGAAAATATTACGTAACTTGCTAAATATCTGTACCTTTGGCAAAGCACTAAAAAGCTTTTACCATGCTTATCTGTCGAGGATTATAAGTAAAAATTGAGCAACTCAGTGGTGAAGTACTGACCTACATAAAAGTAAAAGAAGTATTTAAAGAATTTCTATTTAGACAATTTGAAAGGCTACTATCTTTGCACTATATAAAAGTTTTTATTAAAATGATGGATTCTCCATCGGTTTCGACAATGATTGTTCGATCAAACAGAACAGACTACTCATTGAATTAATGTGTAAGCGGCTGAGCATTCCACAGACACATGTACCCTTAACATAACCCTCAGACAGAATCAGTGTGACACAGTGTGACAAGGCTGGACCTTTGAATTATAGGTACAATCCATCCGACGGTCACTTCTTCCTAACCTTCCGCACCCAATCATCATCCATATGCAACCTAAAGTCCTCACACCAAACCTCCATGAATAGAGACCTCGTAAGCATCCTCCAATGAGGCCATGACAATCTTGTCCGCTTCAACAGCACAAAGGCACAATCACTACACATATCAAGAAAAACAATATCGCTCAACAGACCTGGTAATAAGAAGGAAGAAGGGAGAACGACTTAAATGTTAGAGCACCGAACTAACTAGAAATAGGCAAATATTTTGGTGGTCTGCAGTGTTCAGATGGAAAACTTTACCACGAAAACAGATCAGAACAGAGTGGTGGAGTTGGCACAGTATAGAGTTACGCTAGTTGTGAGATGTCATTGAACTCAGCCGTCTAACGTGCTGCATTAACATCACGTCCGAGGGAATATAAAGAAATGATGATTGATTTATTAGGATCAAAGTCTTTTGTATTCAGAAAATAGAACAATGTTGATTAACGTGACATCAGACGAGCCAGCGATGGAGCCTCTGCACGATCGTTCGACCTGCTAGAAATAGCAGCCAAATCTCCCTCAAATAAAACCATGCCATCTTAAAAAAGGAAGGACACGTTGAACAATGTAGTTCTAGATTATAGATCTGTTCGATCAACAACAACAACGACGATGACGACAACTTGACGTCAGTATATTCTACTATTAAGGATCATGGAAGGATGGGAAGCAAAGTCGACACAAGTTGGAATTTGAACCTAAACAAAAAAAAAATCATCAAAATTAGATACTGTAAATTATCTAATCGTATATTTTACCATGTGTTACAACAGCAGGAATTTATATAAATTAAATTCTTGTACAGAGATCTTATCACCACGCCCCGACATCCGCTCTGGGGATATATAATGGCGCTTATTGTGCTTAACCACGAAACTGAGCGGAAATTTCATCTAATTTAATATAAACATTTATTTTAAATAAGTTTATCAAGATTTTGCTGATTCCCAGTCAAACAACAACAACAATAATAACAATAATTTCTATTATTTATCACCAGGGCGACGGATGAGGAGGCAATCACAAAAGACAGACATAAAGTGTGGAGGTTTATAGAGTAAATCGAATGAGGTAAAAAAAATAACAAAAATAAAACATGAAATACAAGTATACATAGTATACAAATAAAATGTTGATGATGATGATGTGGTGGCTCTCCTGATGCAGGAAGTCCCTCATCTAAGGGCCAATCAAGGAACCCCAAGCGCCCCTCTCCACCTGTCGATCTCCGACCTACAGCCGTAAACTTAGTAATAATAATTTGTAATGTAGTTATAGTTATAGTTATGATAAAGTTGTTATATCCTTACCAACAGTTGTGCATCACCAAACCCTAAATGTGTATGCCCTATGTATGTGTTAGGCTGTACCTCAACATATGCTAACATGCATACTCATTTGATAGGACAGTAGAAGGTATTTTGACATTGAACACTTGATTTCGCGTCATCCTGCTTGTCAAAACAGAAGGCAGTCAATAATAGGTGAGGAAAATATGTAAAAATGTGTGGTGGTTGTTTAGTTTCAATTGGAAAACCTAAAGGGAGGTAACTCTGTAATAGGACAAAATGACTGAGGTAAAACTTAAGCCAATCGATAAATAAATAAGTTTCGATAAAATTAGTACCATTATAAGTACCCGTGTAGCAATTTGAGATTACCCATGCTTTATCTTACCCCACGGTAACCTGAAGTCTTGTTCAGATTATCGGGAGATTTCAAATTAACCCTGGAGGTAGCTTGAAAGTAATTTCATGTTACCTCCTACGATTTCAGATTTCAGATTACCCCATCAAACTTTTATTTATTTATTTATATTTCGTGAACGGAATGAGCAAAGACAATTTCAAATGTATACACATGGGCTCCGTGAAGAAACTCAGGGTTCCGTAGCTCCAAAAAGGAACAATCTATAAAACAACTCATCAAAAGCTGTTTACACCAATTAGGTTGAATCTTTGTATATCTAATGTAATATGCCATACAATTTGAACTAGTGTATGAGTGGTTTTAATATAATTGATATTTTTGTGGCATTATGTTTTATTTGTTTCGTATATTTTACGTGTTTTATGCAATAAACGTAAGCATAAGAATTAATTATTTTAGCTAAATCACAGAGAGAAGGGTTAATGTGAACAGTGCATGGTTAATATGAAATCAGGTTCCGGCTAAGCCTCGCGGTTGTTATGAAATCAATTTCAGAATACCGGGACGTAAATTGAAATGGGTGTATCTTGAAGACTTTACAGTGACTAAAAACCCTTGATTATGCTGTCGAAACATGACCGCAGTTCAATCACAGAGACAGTAAAAGACCATAAAATTAGTAGAAGAGTATTCCTCTCTCTCTCTCTCTCTCTCTCTCTCTCTCTCTCTCTCTCTCTCTCTCTCACACCATATGATCGTCTGCCTTCCTACTTTCTCTTTATTCCATCATTTCTATCTCAGTTTTGTTCATTCTCGTTATTTCTCGATGGTTCTACTCCACTCATTGCTTCTAATACAATATCTTTTCCCCTATTCGATAGTAAGGCACATTTTGACACATATATTTCTTTTCTTTTCTTTCCTTCTTTCTTTCTTTCTTTCTTTCTTTCTTTCTATGTTTCTTTCTTTCTTTCTTTTTTTTTGCATATGGACATACTAATCTCTGAGCTTATGGAATCACAATCTAAAAATGGTCATTTTTTCTTCTTTTTTTTGAATTGGCAAATCTCCCCTCACCAACAACACTGACTCTGCATTTGTTGATTCAGATATCAACGATTCATTCACAACAGAAGCATCAATCAAAACACACACACACACACACACACACAACATGTTTCTTTACCTTCCCCATCACCTTCACCATAGTCTCCCACCCACACGCTGTGGTTTGTATTTTATCCTCATTAACGACCTCATATCATCAATCATTTCTTTCTCTAATCATCCCTGTTAATCATTTGCAGGCGACAAAAAAAAAATATATAAATAAATAAACAACAAACAAATAGACAAACAGAAACAAAATAAAAACTATTCACTGCAGACCTGCTATTCTCCTACTGCATTCATAATGAAATATCGATTTTGTTTTTGTTATTGTTTCTGTTGTTGTTGTTGCTGTTGTTGTTGTTGTTGTTGTTTGTTTTGTTGTTGTTGTTGTTGTTGTTGTTTAGCCCCCGATCAGTCCTGGTTGAGCAGACATGTGATCAAAGGCTGAAACAGCTGTGACCATTCTGTCTTTTATTCGGGCATTGGATATTAAGGAGTATATTATCTAATGTACCCTTCCTTTTTTTAAAGACATTACTGTGTGATTTGAGGGAGATTCGGTTGCTATTTCTAGGAGGTTGACCAACCATGTAGAAGCTCTCTCGTTGCTTGGATTCTTTGTGTTTTGCTTTGGACGAGGTACAAAGCCACCATATTTATTTATTTATTAATTCATTCATTCATGTATCTGCGGTGAACTGGCAGAATAGTTAGAGCGTCGGATAGAATACCTTGCGTTATATGCTCAGGCTCTCTGTGCTCTGAGTTCAAATTCTGCCGAGGTCAATTTTACACTTCGTCTTTTCAAGGTCGATAAATAAAGAAACAGTCCAGGGCGGTGGATTGGAGAAATTGATAGAACGTTGGACGAGATGCCTTGCAGTATCAGTTGCGGCTTTTTGCATTCTGAGTTCCAATTCCGCCTCCTATTATACGGCCTTCGGGACCCGGCTAACAGTGATAGGCTTCCAATGTTAAACGAAGCGACGGGTCGATTGGAGTAACATTTCGGTCGCATCAATGCAAAAAACGAGCAGAGCCTTCATAAGAAGCAGGATAAATCCTCAGACAGAAAACAATCTGCAGTGAAAGTTGAAGTTGGGGGTGGTGGTGGTGTGGACATTGAACAGATGAAGGAATCAGTACAATAGTTTCTAGCACTGACACATATCCAGAACATTCTTTTTTGGGGAGGGTAGGGGAGAGTATGGTATAGTGAATTAAATGAGTCCCCAGTATTGGACTAGCAACTTATTTTATCGACTCTGCCACCAGAATAGTTAAAGACAGAGATAACCCGGGTAGGAATTGAACTCAGAACGTAGAAAGAAGAGACTAACTACTGTAAGTTATTTAGTACGGCTTTGTACCATTTATACCATTTTCTACAATGTTGTTGTTTAGCCCCAGTTCATCCCTGATCGAGCAAACACGTGATGAAAGGCATTTCATCCGTAAGCATTCCGTCTTAATTTTCAGATGTAGTGTACTCCTAATAATATTATCCAATGTGTCCTTTTTTTAAAGACGTTAGGGTGTGATTTGGGGGAGGGGAGGTTTGGCTGCTATTTCTAGCAGACGTGTCAATCACGTAGAGGGTTCCAACCCGGAGATGTTTATATATAATAGAAAGGCAGAAATGTCACATATCCTTTTCCTTTTCCCCACCCTAAAGTATAGGGATTATATTGTAAGGTTCTGGCGCGTATGGTAGAATCAGGGGTAAGCTCTGGGCTTTATGTATTATCGACACAGTTTCGATTCCCGTTCGCAAGCATCCACTTTCTTTAGATAACACGACAGTGGTGTCTATGAGAAATGCATGAATGTCACAGAATCATATACCTTATAACCACGGGACTTTCATGGTTAAGTAAGTAATCAAATGTATTGACTGATTGTTCAGTGACCATCGATTCATGAATAGCTCCGATTAGCATGAGGCCGCGACCCTGTTTCCACTTCCGGTTGTAACCCACCCTCTACACACCTGTTTTAATCACATTGCTTCTCTTAAGCTACCAAAGTCTTTACATAATGACATAGAAGGCCCAACCCATTTTCTTCTTTAAAACTAGCAAATAATAAGCAGAATAATTTAATTTGTAAAAAGCCATTTCTAACCGAGTTTAAAATCAATTTATTGTTAGTTTAGCCCCAGGTCAGACCTATGATCATCAAAGGCATTCCAGCCGGTTGAGTTTCTGAGGAGGAAGGTTCAAATATAGTGGTTATTGCGGGCCTTCGGGATGAGACACAGTATAGATGATGAGTAAAGGAACGACGGGTGTCTGAGGAAGAGTTGTGTGGAGGTGGTATGCAAATAGTTAGTTCAAGGGAGCAGAGAGACCGCTATAGTAGCGATCGAATAGACAGAGTGAAAAGACAGTGAGTCAGTGAGCCAGGGGTTTGTAGCATGTTGTTGAGTGAATCGTTGTCAATCATTGTGTCTTACGAGGGCAGCGAATTGGCAGAATCGTAAGAGCGTCGGACACAATGCTTTGCGGTATTTGTTCTGTTTCTTTATGTTCTGAGTGCCCAGGCAGGTGTGGCGAATTTGTCTGTATCTAACCGAGAAGATGGTGTCTTGTAAAAAAGAAATACCCGAAGGCAGGCAACAGGAAACCACTTTTGTATTCTCCCATGAACATTTCATAACAAGCACATAACACTTGTCAAGGAAGTCACCAGGGAATCGCTCGTGATCTGACGGTGCGGAAAGGAAAGGTGTGTCTTATACGAGTTTGGCTGTTGGCTGTTTCACACATAATAGTTATTACTTGCAACCCGTAATCAGACACAGAGTTTCGTTCCAATGGCAAGTTAGCATACCGAGACGTCTGGTGAACTCTGGACCTCCACCAAGACTGAACATTCCCAGATGACCTGGTACCTATTCATAATAGCTAGCGGCGGGAGAAGGATCTGAGGTACGGTAGAATAAGATGTTTTTACTCACAAACAAAAGGAAACAAACACCAGCAGTGGATGATTTGAACTGACAACCTATGGTGCCAATACTTTATTAAATCGGCCATCTGGCATTCCCTTGCAGTGGGGGATTTAATGAAAGTTGGGGTCTGGGGTGGTGGGGTGGAGTGTATGAAACTAAAATGAAGAAAGACAGAAGAAAAGGAAGTGAGGAAATAGGGAAAGATAGGGGGAAATGTTTAAGGTGATATTAGAGACAGATTTTTTAGAAAAACCTGAAAATATAAAGAATATAAGAACAAATGGCAGAAGAGAGAGAGAGAGAGAGAGAGAGAGAGAGAGAGAGAGAGAGAGAGTGAGGGAGAGCGGGTGGGAGAGCGGG
>JAOPJV010088226.1:0-10490 GCA_027122495.1 Muusoctopus longibrachus
ATATATATACTTAGTATGGTTGGTGACAGGAAGGGCATCTGACCATAAAATGCTGCCTCAAGAAATCTCTGTCCAACCCATGCTAGCACGGAAACATGGACGTAAAACGATGATGATGATGATGATGACGATGACGATGATGACGATGACGATGATGATGATGATGATGATGAACCAGGATCATTGTCCAAACACAGAAGAGTCTCGTGCTTGAAATTCTTCTTCTCACAGTAATGTTTAACAGCAGGGTAGAAATGTCCAATGAACCATTCAGTAAACAGATCCTGTGTAACCAAACCCTTTCTCTCAGATTTCATATAACAAGCAGACTAGATTTGGAAATACCTTTCATTGCTCTTGGAGAACTAGAATGATAAACAAGCAATGGTTAAGTTTCAAGTCACCAGTGACATTTGCTCCAAACAACAATGTGAAATTCTCTTTTGCTGCTTTATACCTTGCTGCCGTTTTTCTCCTTTGTGAGAAAAGTTATAGAGGGTAATCACTTCCAAAATAGCCCACATTTGTCCACGTTAAACACTAAATTTAGTGGATATTTACCTCTTTCTATAATACCTTTCAATTGTGCTGGAAATTCTGATGCAGCCTGGATGTCAGCACTTACTGATGCTTCTGTTATCCAAATGCTATGATGATTTGACTATTTTTAAAACTTTTCAAACCATCGACGAGAAACAACAAATGTTTGAGTGACTTCAGTCGGGTCACCATACTGCCAAAGACCAGACATACTCCCCACTGAATAATATATTTATTAAAATTTTGGTAGTTGTCTCCCCTGCCATTTTTAACCAGAGTTAGTCATTTAGATAATGATTTGTTCTCATCACTAAAAATTTAATTTTAATTAAAATTTCTTGGTTTATTAACTTAAGTATGCTAGCGCCCACTTTACTATTACCTTTGTTTATAGATTATTTATTTTATTTTAAATTCATTAATAAATACAGCAAGAGGAACCCAAGCAGGTTGTGCTGGATCTCATGCAGGTTTGCTCTATATAACCAATAATAAGGGGAGGGTTACAGTTGCAAGGAAACAGAATAATAAAATTTTTACCTGAGTACAACAGTGATGTTGTCACCCTCATCATCATCCGTGGACTTTCCATGTGATGGTGGTGTCAGCTCTTGATTACTGACCCTGGAGGGGAAACAAGGAAAGCTTTGTTGAAATTTCATGTATTAAAATAGAATAAGAATAATGAAAGATATTGCAAAAATTATTGTTTCCTAAAGTGGGGGTCACTATTCCATACACCACCAAGAGGTGTTGCAATTTCTGCTTAAGGGGGGGAATACTGATTTAAGGTTATTCTTTCATTGTATTAGGGTTTATTGTTACTCCCGTTACTAGCTGCATTTATTAGTCTTGCCAAGGACATGTCAACCTCTCTAGTGCTGGTGTCGCGAGAAAATGCAGCCAGTACACTCTGTGAAATGGTTGAGAACAGGAAGGGCATCCAGCCATAGAAAACATGCCAAAGTGGAACATACAGGTGAGACATAGTTTACAGCCTGTCTAAGAGAGAAGTAACTCCATATAAGAACTGACTTGGTCTGTGATGACCCATCCAACCCATGCCAGCATGGAAAACGGACATAAAACGATGATGATGATGATGATGATGATGATGATGATGATGATGATGATGATGATGATGATATATGTACTCAGTGCAAGCAATGGGTACACAAAAGAATCTCTGGCAGGCTAACAGGGAATAAGGATTTTGCATGTTATAATAGCACAGAAGTATTTAGTAATAGGAGCACTTATGAAATCAAAGTCAGCCTTGATAGTCAAAGGCATTCCAGACATCACCATCCATTTTTGTATGTATATCAGGTACTGCATTGTCCAGTGTATCCTTTCTTTTTCAGATGCTAGGACGTATTTGAGGGAATTTGGTATGGAGATGTGAAGGTAGTGGATGGTAGCTACAGTAGAGATAGGTGATGGTGGTAAGGAGATGTGAAGGTAGTGGATGGTAGCTACAGTAGAGATAAGTGATGGTGGTATGGTCAAGTGGCAGTAGTGGATGGTAGTGGCAGTAGAGCTAGAGTAGAGGATAGAGGATGGTAGCAAGAGCAGAGATAGGTATTGTGGTATGGACAAGTGGCAGTAGTGGATGGTAGTGGCAGTAGAGCTAGAGTAGAGGATGGTAGCTACAGCAAGGATAGGTGATGGTGGTATGGTCAAGTGGCAGTAGAGCTAGAGTAGAGGATGGTAGCTACAGTAGAGATAGGTGATGGTGGTATGGTCAAGTGGCAGTAGTGGATGGTAGTGGCAGTAGAAGTAGAGTAGAGGATGGTAGCTACAGTAGAGATAGGTGATGGTGGTATGGACAAGTGGCAGTAGTGGTTGGTAGTGGCAGTAGAGCTAGAGTAGAGGATGGTAGCTACAGCAGAGATAGGTGATGGTGGTATGGACAAGTGGCAGTAGAGCTAGAGTAGAGGATGGTAGCTACAGCAGAGGTAGGTGATGGTGGTATGGACAAGTGGCAGTAGAGCTAGAGTAGAGGATGGTAGCTACAGCAGAGATAGGTGATGGTGGTATGGTAAAGTGGCAGTAGAGCTAGAGTAGAGGATGGTAGCTACAGTAGAGTTAGGTGATGGTGGTATGGACATATGTTGGCAGTGGATGATAGCTACAGTAAAGATAGGTCATTGTGGTAAGGACATATGTTGTGGATAGCACTTGGGTGTGGAAGGTTAGGTAGGTATGAAGGGCAGTATCATCTGCATAGGAGTAGGTGTTGTTGGAGGTGATAGCAAGTAGATTGTTGATGTATAGGAGGAAGAGTGAGGGGAACAAAAGTGAGCTTGGTGCACACTAGAGTTGATAGAATGTTGGTAAAAGAGACTTCTGTCAGCAGACACTGCAATATGTAATCAGAAAGGAAGCCATTGATCCAAAAGGGGGGAGATGGATGGAACCTATAGGCAGGCAGGTTTTCCATGCGATTCATGTGTCAGATATGATTGAAAGCTTTGCTGATGTTGAGGGCAATAGCACTACTTTTACCAAATTTCTTGGGGGCGAGAGCCCACTGGTGAGTGATATAGGAGAGTAGGTCTCCAGTAGTTCTGGCTTTACAAAATCCATACCAGTGGTCATTAAAGATGGAGAGAGAATCAAGGTGTTGGAGTAGGTTATTGTTAAAGGCTGTCTCCATCATCTTTGAGGTTTTGAAAGTGTGATAGAATGATAGTTGGCAGGGTTAGAGGGGGTTACCTTTCTTTATAATGGAACACACTGTAGTGGGTTTCCAAAGATTGGGATATATCCTTGTAGTGAGAGAGAGAGATTGAAGAATTTGATGAGGATAAGGGTTAGCTCTGGGGTACACTTTTTAAAAGGTAATGGAAGGGATATTGTCAGTCCAGTGGCCTTGTTGGTTTGAAATAACTGGACGTGCTTTCACACTTGGCATATATGTGTGCATGGTGGTGAGCCTGGTGTAGTCCAAAGGGTTTGTTTTTGATGAGATTTACTTTGTGTGTGCAGTGTGGAGTTGGATGCAAAGCTAGCAGCAAATGTGGAGGCTTTCTCTAGGAGAGTACTGCTTATAGAATCATCATGATTGAGAAATGGAGGAAAGTAGGAGTCCATAAAGTCAGTTGAGGTTCCTTTGATAAGGGACTAAAAGAATCAGTAGTGGTTTGGTAGGTGGGAGACCTTGAGGGCTGTGTGATGCAAGCATGGAAGCATACTTTGAGGTTTGGATGATGGTCTTGCAGGAGTTGTGGTGCTGTGTAAGAGTTGTCCAGTTTGAAGAGGTGGGTGATTTTCTCCAAGTGTTGTAGGCTGTGTTCTTTTCCTGAACTGCTATGAGTAAACACAGCTATCAGTAAATCACTTGGGGAACTTGGGGCAGTGAGTGTTAGCCATGTGTGAGATGTGGCAGCACATGCCAAAGAGGTTGGCCTCAGTCAGCTGCCTAACTGTTTCTGCAAGAGATAGTTAGCAATCCACTACCACAACATGACTATACCATGATGACCTATGTCTAGTGTAGCTACCATCCACTATCACCACATTACTATACCACAATGCTTTACTCCTCTACTGTAGCTACCATTCAACACCCCCACATGACCATACCACAATGACTTTCTTCTCTACTGTAGCTACCATTCACTACCAGTACAGGATCATATCACAATGATTCTGTCTCCAGTACAACCACATGACCATTTTAACTGAACATTTCCCATGTCCACTGTGACCTACCCCTACAATATCTACCACTACTGTCACATCTCTATACCACTGTGATCTATCTCTACAGTAGCTACCACTACTGTCACATGTCTATACCACTGTGATCTACCTCTACAGTAGCTACCACTACTGACACATGTCTATACCACTGTGACCTATCTCTACAGTATCTACCACTACTACCACATGTCTATACCACTGTGACCTACCTCTACAGTATCTAACACTACTGTCACATGTCTATACCACTGTGATCTATCTCTACAGTAGCTACCACTGCTGCCGTGTCTATACCACTGTGGCCTACCTCTACAGTATCTACCACTACTGCCACATGTCTATACCACTGTGATCTATCTCTACAGTAGCTACCACTGCTGCCATGTCTATACAACTGTGAAATACCTCTACAGTATCTACCACCACTGCCATGTCTATACCACTGTGACCTACCCCTACAGTATCTACCACTACTGTCACGTCTCTATACCACTGTGATATACCTCTACATTATCTACAACTACTGACAGATGTCTATACCACTGTGATATACCTCTACATTATCTACCACTACTGCCACATGTCTATATCACAATGACCTATCTACTTATCTCTACAGTAGCTACCACAAATACCATGTCAAAATCACCATGACATATCTCTACAGTAGCTACCACTACTGTCATATGTACATAACACCATGACATATCTATAAAGTAGCTACCACAGTTATGACATGTCCATACCACTATGACCTACCAATAAAGTAGCTGCCTCTGCTGTCACATGCCCATACCACCATGATGACATGGTGGTATGGTACAGTAGCTACCACGATTGTTACATGTCCATACCACCAGAAACGGATGATTGCTACTGTATGGGTATGTCATGATGGTGTGGAGATGTGACAGAAGTGGATGGTTGCTACTGTAGAGGTGTGTCACAGTGGACATGTAACTGGAGTGGATAGTGGCTAGTGTAGAGGTAAGTCCCAGTGGATAAGCAGCGAATTGGCAGAGTCGTTAGAGCAACGGATAGACTACCTTGCCATATTTGTTCCAGCTCGCTGTGCTCTGAGTTCAAATTCTGCTGAGGTCAACTTTACCTGTCATCCTTTCGGAGTAGATAAATAAAGTATCAGTCTATGGTGGTGAACTGGTGGAATTGTCAGAGAGCTGGACGGGATGCCTCGCTGTGTTTCTTTTTGTTCTGAGTTCAAATCCTGCAGTAGTCTACTTAGGTGGTAGATTTAATCCGTTACCTCGTTTAGTACCACCACCTGGCCCTCGGATGCCTTTAGCAGAATCCACTCTGTTGCAAGCATTTGGGTCGGTCTCCAGTTTGAAAATACCTCCGTCCTTCCCCCAGTCTCGGAGGTCCTGAATAAAGGGTGATGGGCACTGCACTGCGCTATCTCCAGACTATCTGATAACAAAATAAATGTGAAATGTTCTGTTAAAATGAAAGATAACAACAGATTAGGTTTCTTTGTAAAATTTATTTTCCAAAAATGTTATCAAGTTGTGTACAATTGTAAAAATGAAAATTGTGGAATTCTTGGAGATTAGCCTTACTACTTGAGCTCTTCACTATACCACCGCCACCATTAACAACAACAACAACAAATTAAAATATAAAGGCTTTATAAAATAAAACAGTTCTTGCTACAGGTACAATATTTGTAAAGTAACAAGTTTTAGAGAGAGGGGGAAAGTAATTAACTGAATTCTAAAACAACAACAATAACAACAACAATATCAGCAATATATAAATAAATAAATAAATAAATGTTTGATTATGTCTGGTTTTCATGTATAGAGAAATTCAAACTGAAATTGTTCACTAAACTGAACTGATAAAAGGACTATGTAAATACTTCTCGGATTTTAGCAAGGAAATTATATACATACTGATGTATGCGTGTCTATATCGTGTTAATATCCAGACCCCAAACTACTGATCACCATGGACTCTTCTTACTACACACCCAACAGTTCTCAATGTTAACTTGCTAGTAGAATTTACCTATTCCAGGGAACTATCACTATATTTAGTCTTCAGATATAGCCTGACTATAGAGAAACAGTATGTAGATGTTGACTGTGTGTAGATGTTGACTGTGTGTAGATGTTTTGTCTGGATGTGTAGATGTTGATTAGATGGACAGGCACAGTATGTAGATGTTAACTGGACAGACAAACAGTGTCTTGATGTTAACTTGATAGACAGTGTGTAGATGTCAACTGGATAGACAGACAAACACAGTGTGTAGATGTTGACTAGATAGACAGATACAGTGTGTAGATGTTGACTAGGTAGACAGATGTAGTGTGTAGATGTTAACTGGATAGACAAATAAAGTATGTAGATATAGACTAGATAGACATATACAATGTGTAGATGTTGACTAGATAGACAGACATAGTGTGTAGATGTTGATTGGATAGACAGACACAATGTGTAGATGTTGGCTGGATAGACACAGTGTGTAGATGTTGACTGGATTGACAGACACAGTGTGTAGATGTTGACTGGATTGACAGACACAGTGTGTAGATGTTGATTGGATAGACAGACACAGTGTGTAGATGTTGATTGGATAGACAGACACAGTGTGTAGATGTTGACTGGATAGACAGACACAGTGTGTAGATGTTGATTGGATAGACAGACACAGTGTGTAGATGTTGATTGTATAGACAGACACAGTGTGTAGATGTTGACTGGATAGAGAGACATAGTGCGATGATCTTGATTGGCTAGAGAGATGGTGTGTAGATGCTGACTATATACATAGAGCCTGCTGATGTTAGCTGGATTATATACACTGTATATAATTCCTATCTCCCATTATGACAACCTTTTCCACATCAGTGTATCTCTACACAGTGTATCATTGATGTCTAACATAGGCACAATGCCACAAATTTAGGGGGAGGGTAGAGTCAATTAAATTGATCCCAGTACTTGACTGGTACTTTATGCTATTGATCCTGGAAGGATGAAAGGAAAATTTGATCTTGGCAACTTTTAAACTCAGAAGGTAAAGGGACGTAACTAAATACTGCAATGCATTTTGTCCAACACTCTAGCAATTTTGTCAATTTACCACACCTGACTAAAGTATAGATAGTTACACAGAGCCCCTCAGTCTTTAAATAGACCCAACAACAAAAGCCTTAGGGAGCAGGGAGCACTATATAAGACACAAATTACTGATTGAACTCACCTGACCTTTACGTGGGGCAATCTTTTAGGGCAGGTGAGAAATATGTGAAATATGCACATTTATATATTTGTAAGTATGTTAGTGTTAATGTTGAATGTGATATGTGTATACATAGTTTATGAATGTATATAGCATGTGAGTATATATATGTATATGTAAGGCTACATGTTTAGTAAATGTGTGTACAAGCAGTCCCTGGATTATGAACGAGTTCCGTTCTTACATCTATCTGTAAGTCGGATTTGTATGTAAGTTGGAACAGTTACATACGGTTTGTATCTAGTGTCAGTTAGTCAAATATTTGTCTTAGTATACAGTATATATTTTACCAAAAACACATCTTAAACATAATAATACAGATCTTGAGCTGACGCACCCCTGAAAACGTACCTATGTTTTGATGTGTGTCACAAAGTAGCCTGCTGATTTGTTATTACCAACCATTTTATGTAACTTGTATTTTGAATGTAATAGTCTTTACAGAGTTTGGCTCGTAACTACAGATGTTTGTAAGTCAGATATTTGTAACCTGGGGACTGCTTGCATATGCATATAATTGCAAATGTATCTATATAAGTGTCTACATATGCGTGTCTCTGTTTAGTAAATGAGTATATACCTATAAGTGTATGAGTAAAGAATGTATGAATATAACTGTACGTTTGTATGCACATATATATATTGTATGTCATCATCATCATCATCATTTTACATCTGCTTTTCTATGCTTGCATTGGTTGGATGGGTCCTGTCTGGCACAGTATCTTGCCATTCGTTGCAGTCATTTGTCATCTCCTTTGTGAATTTCAACCTCTTGAGATCAGCTTTCATCACACCTTCCCCTCCTGCATGATCCTTCCACTTGGAATGCTTGGCACTTCTTTACCCAACTGTCATCCCCCATATGCATCAAATGTCCGTACCATTGTAGTCTTCTCTCTTGCACGCTATATCTAATTCCCCTTATACCCAGTCCTTTTCATAGCTCATTTGTGGTCTATCGTTCATACATACTAACATAATGCATCCAGTGGAGCATGCTTGCTTTATTTATTTCCAGCCTTTGCAAACCCCCAACATTTAGTACCCATGTTTTGCTGCCTTGCAACATTGCACTTCATATAGAAGCATCATATAATCTGCTTTCTACTTGGAGAGAGAATCTATTGTTACCAGCAGAGGTAAGAATTCACTGAACTTTTTCTACTTCGATTTTACTCTGGCTACTGAGCTTTTAAAACACCAGCCTCCACTACTAATTAGGTCACCTAGGTAAGAGAAGTTATCAACTATTCCTAGGGAGCCCTGCGAGCATTAGAAAGAATTTATTTCATGGGTGCACTTATTGGTAACTACTCCTGTGCATCTGCTACATACAAAGTTCTTTTTCTCTGTCAGCCTGCCTGTGCATCCAATTTTTCATTTGGTATACAGTACAGAGATCCAGCCTATACCTTTTCTGCATATTGAGCATGACCACCTCTCTGATGGCAGTAGAGTCCTGTCTTCTTTCCTGCTAACTAAAACTTTTGTCTTTTTTAGGTTTACTTTGAGGCCTCTCAATTTTAAGCTTTGCTCCATGTTTGGGATTTCTCCTCTAATTCTTTGACCGATTCAGTTATGAGAAGTAGGTCATTACATAGAGGAGTTCCCACAGACAGCCAGTCTTAAACTCCTCTGTTATAGACTGGAGAACTATAATAAACAGGAGGGGGCTGAGAACTAATGGACACCTATCCGTACGTTAAATTCCTTCTGAACTCATTGCTAACTCTCACCTTGCTGATGACATCTTTATACATGGCTTGAACAGCTTTCACAAGCCATTTATCCACACCTAGTTTTCTTGGTGACCACCAGACTACAGAGCCTGGTACCCTGTCAAAGGCCTTCTCTGGGTTGTCATATGCTAGGTAAAATGGCTTATTCTTTTGTAGTTCTCTCACTAGAAAGAGGGTGTCAGTAGTACACCATCTGGGCACACACTTGAACTGCATCGCATCTAAGCTAATTTTCTTCCTAATCAGTTGTTCTATAATTCTTTCTGTTAGTTTCATGACCTGGCCCTTCAATTTGAATGCCCCTATAGTTGCTTCTTTCTAGAGCATCTCATTTTCCCTTGTAGTAGTTGATAAGGTACTGCTATACCAGTCATTGGGTGGGTATAGCACTTCCCTATACTGCCTGATTTTTCAGCATTTCAGCAATTATTCCGTATGATTCAGTTGCTTACCCTGCCTTCATACCCATAACTGCACTCTCAACCATATAGCTGTCAACTTCAATGGCTTGTCCTACTGCTGGGTCTACTTGGGCTAGACTATGTCTCTCTCCTATGCATTCTCCTCATTCAGCAACTTCTACGCCGCTTTCTTCTCAGCATAAGTGAGGGGAAGTGCATCCCTACCATTATGTTCACACGTTTCTCCAATGACATCTTGATTTACACTGACACACTACTTTGCAATCCGGAACATTTCGCGCATCTGATTCCTCTTGTCATAGAACATTGCAAACCTCTTATTTTCAGCTTGTTACTTGTTCTCTTCCTTTCTTATAATCTTTTCAGGACTGCCTTTTAGTTTTTATAGCTTTATCTACTGTACTATTCCACCACCATGTCACCTTCCATCTGAATGGATCTTTGCTCCATCCACAGATCTGGTCTATGGCTCGATATAATGTGCATGAATGCTGTTGTTGTTGTCTAAACCTCAAGTCAGCTCTGATTGAGCAAAACTTTGATCGAAGGCATTCCAGATGTGACTAACCCATCTCTTTTTTTAAAACAGCTAAGTGTGGTGAGGGAATTTTGGCTGCTGTTTCTACCAGGACGAGCAACCACATAGATACTCCTTCGTTAGCTTGCATGCATGAAAGTATATATTGCTAGTATATATATTACCAAGTATTAATTTCAGTATAGTGTTAGTTGATCAGTGGTAGTATTATAGAGTACAATGGAATGTTGTTGATAAATGATCATGTTGGTAATCTTTTATATTTCATT
>JAOPJV010089160.1:0-10042 GCA_027122495.1 Muusoctopus longibrachus
GGCACTACTATTTTCAACGGATCCAATTGTCCGCGTCTGTGGAGTGGATATTTCTTATTAAAAAAGGGTATTGGAAGATACGGAAATATATATTTAAAGACGGCAAAAAAAAAAAAATTATCAATGGAATTTGAAGGCAGTATTTTTTGTAAGACGTAACGGATGCTATTTCTAGCCGTTCGAGATATCTCGCCGCACACTTGAAGTTGGCGAACACGATATGGAAATGAAAGAGAATGAGAAGGTGGCTGTATTAATTCACTTTCAGCACTATTATAGCAATAAGTCCAGGTCACTGTAACATTGAATATAATATGATCACTTACCTTAGACTCATCCGTATATATTATTAATCAAATCGTACCAGCTGAAAATGTATAAAAGTATTCCTTATGGCTATAATACCAGACAACAGTGACATATAGAAACGTGCTAATATACAATGTAATCATATAATGATGAGTTACTTACAATGACTCGTTTAATACAAGTATCTGCTTATAGCAATGCGATCATATTAATGAATTATACTTGTACAATTTCATCATAACAACAGAGTTTCGACGGGCAATTTCGATACGATGTTAGATTACGATCAGTTTTTTTCTTATTGTCCGCTTTTAGATGTATTTATGGCCAAAAAGAATACGATTCTAAATGACACAGCCTACCTGTCTGAATTAGGGACAATCAGTAGGTTCAAATCACCGCTTTAGCTAGTATAATTATCTCAAATGTAATGATTGCTTTGTTACATGTAATGATAGGTTCATTTCGACCCATATCTTATAACTACGATCAATTGTAAATGTGCTCAGTTCAAAACTCGCTTTTGCGAGAGAGCTTATATGTGGTCAATCGACTTGCTAGAAATAGCTGCTAAACCTCCCTCAATCACTCTCTATGGTTTCAAACAAGTAGATGGATATATTAGATTATGTAGACCTAGGTATACCCACTAAAAATACAGGTTGTAATGGCTGGAATGCATTTGATCATATGTCACTATGTAATTACATACATTCTGCCTCATGTTGCTTAAATGTGAGATGTCTAACAAGTTTTGTAGTATATTGTACTGATGTGACACTTATACAAACATATATTGTTAAGTTGAAGCGCAATTATCATACAAATGTATGTATATTTTACATAAAGATATTGTTTATGGTTGCATATACACATTTAGTCTGATGCACGCTGTGTTAGCGCTTTAACTTAATTTATCCAAGCTGCGCTAATCAGTAAATAGTTTATTTAGGAAATATACACGAGAAACGACTACCTTTTGTTCGCCTCAGTGAAAGTCTGGATATTTATTTTCTTCTTTTGGTGTTAAAGTAGTTGTTACAAGATTCCCAGAGAATCAAAACAGAATTAATACTATAAACTAGTAACCTACTTTCACTCGGATCAATTTTGATCAACCGAAGAAGGCCATAAATAAAACAAGTTAAATACCTCAAATTGTTGTTATATAGCCCTGGTCATAGCTCATTGGACAGACTGACCTATGACACGTAAGCAGTTGCTCGTGTGACAGGGAAAAATTCAGATCTACCAGTCTAATATTACCATATTATAGTTTATTACTATACTGTGAACTCCAAGAAGCAGTATTTAGGGTATGGGGTGCATTTCAACAGTCTTGAAATCTTGCTTTTTCTTCTACTGTCCAGAATACAATAGATTATAGTAGTGGCTACGACGGAGGTGGGTAATGGGAAATCGGATGGAGCAAGAGACCTTCTGTTTGTTTGCATTCATTTCTGCTATTATGGGCACCGGCATATTAGGATAATGAACTTATTAATGTTGCTGCTAGTTTTCTATATGTGAGTATAGTTTTGTGTTTGCCTGGACTGAGTTGAAGACATAGTGTTATTAGTGTAGTATTTTAACAGTGTTTTTTGGTATTATTAATGTGTATGGATGTTTGAGTGGATTGCGCATATTGTGGTAGTGAATGCGTCTGTTAGCACTGTTTGCAGTTCAAATTTCCAAGTGCTCCCTTATTTTGAGTATTACAGTTTAATTGTGTATGTGATCTAAGTATATGATGATGCAAAGTGCACTATTTTGAGGTTTGTAACTGTGATTTGTTGTTTGGAGAAAACTGGCCTAATCCATTAGGGTCACAATATTTTGTTTGCATTCTACTAGTCTTTAAATGAATGGGAAGAGTTATTGATAAGATTATAATTTGTCGCTTTATTAACCTCAGCTTTAGAGATGAACAAGTTTAATATATACATTTACACAGTATTTACATCGACATCTAGTGCTGTTGTTCCTTTGTGTTAGCTAAATATGTGGCCTGTACTTGTACATCATTTTTCGTTTTCTATTATGTCTTCTGACTGTGTTGTGAATTTTGTAGGGCATTTGTATATTTGCCTACGCTATAGGGCTATTCGACTTGCTAGACATAGCTGCTAAATCTCTTCAAACTACGATCTATCGTTTTAAATAGTGGAAGATATATTGAAAAATTTAAAGTATACTACTTTGGTGGTTCAGTTGCTTCCTATTTTATAGATTTTGGTTTGCAAGATTTGTATATGTACAGCATTTTTCTCAACTTACATTTGATCTGTAATATCGTGTTAATATATCATTTTCGTGTTATTGATAAACAAAACCATTTTTTACCAAAATACCCTTATCAAATATGCAAATATACTACTAAGATTTCTGGTTGAATCTGGAAAACATATTGTCAGGAATATTGAGAGTAAACATCAATTCATGTTTTGATTTATGTAGGATTTACGTAGACATACATTAAATCTGTAGCATCTTGAGAGATTTCTCTGTGCGGGGTTTAAAATGTCAGCTTAAAAGTTGTAGGTGTTTTAACTAATTGCTAATAGGCAATCATGAATCAAATATAATAGGCATACAAAGCTTGTGTGCCATTTATAGTGTTGCCCAAAATGTTTATATCTTTTGTTCTGGTTTTGTGATGGTCAACATACTCACAATAATATCCTATAAAAGTTTTGTGAATGAAATATATAACAATTAAAAGAAATTCAGTCTGGTTAAAGATGGAATTATGTATTTTGGGAGGGGCACATTGCAAATTAAAACACACGCACTGGTTGTATTTCACTTCTAGTTTATTGGTAGATCATTGATCTATTGTTTTGTCAGAGTCCTTTCCCCACATTCTGTGACATTATCGATGACATTCTCTCTCAGTGCAGTTTACCTGGAGTTCTTCGCGTTGTTGTGTATCTCACACAACAACACAGATTCTGACGAACCAATAGATCAAAGATCTACCAATAATCAAGAAGTGAAATGCAATCAGTGTGTGTGTTTTCATTGGCAATATGACCCTCCCAAAATACAATAATATCAGTTTCAACACACGATTTCACATCAAGAATCTTGCAGAACAAATATATAAAGGAAATATGTTGTTTCAATAAATCAAAAATAATGGATCATTTCCAAATTTTCTTAAAATTCTGACACCAGTGATCATTTTTTAAAGACAGGTAGTGGAATAACAAATTCCTCTTTGAGATATTGTTCGCAGCCCACTCTCATAGAGCTATTGATTGAGCCAGAGATTTGGCCTGATCCACCATTATTATCTGGCAAGGTAGTGTTCCATGGCTTCAATACCTTTACAAAGGAATTGAGATTGTTGCTGTTGTTCAGTCCTAGCTCAGCCCTGATCAAGCAGAGCTAGGGAGAAAGACGTATCACACGAGTAATTTTTCAAACGTACTATATCGGGAACTGCAATATCCATTATGCCCGTCCTTTTTCAAGACATCAGTGTGTAACAAGTGGAAAATTTTGCAGCTATTTGTAGCAGGACGCGTGACTCCATTGAACCTCTTTCATCAACTCGAGTTACAATGAATTCGATATAGAGTTGAGTGCAATTGAATTGTGCTTCTCTGATAAAACACACATAAGATTCTCCTTGTTTCACTTCTAAAATAGGAAGCTAGCCATATCAGTGTGTCTAGAAGCAGAATAAATATAATTTCTATAAAATGAATATGATGAAATGAGTGGATGGAGTGCATCTAAGATGCCAATATTAGAGCGAGTGAAGATCCAGTTATCTCAAAATTACAAGATCAGTTCAAAGAGTTATCTCTCTTCGACCATAAAAGTATGAATTTATTTTAATTTATTTCATTAAATATTTTGCTATTGCTGTGTTCTATTAATTTCATTTGTATTTTTACATGTGAAATGGTTCCTTTTCTTCTTAATAACAGATGATAGTATCGTTAGAACATTGGACATAATTACTTGTATTATTTAGTTTCATCTCTTTATATTGTAAGTTGAAATCCCAATAAATTCGTCTTTGCCTTTCATTGCCTAAGGTCAATAAAATAACTACCAGCAAAATAGTGGGTGTGAAATGATCGATGGGACCTTCCCCTAACGGATGAAGTTCTATAGCTTGGATATAAGCTATTAATTTTATTACATTCTTAGAGTACTAACACACAATAAAAACAAGCATTACCCAATCCTTCAATTCTAGTTTCTATTATTTTCAGACTAAAACTAATAATATTCTTAATATCAGTTGGCTGAAATACTACTTATTGTTTATCTCACTCTCAACTCTCTTCTTGTGTATCGAATAGATATGAATATTTACTTAACATTCTCTTTATTTAAGTGTCAGACAGGTTCATAATTTGGGTTCTTCAGTGTTAGATGAGTCTATACAATAACTACATACTAAATCTAAAATTGATTCGCTATTTACACATCATGGCAAGTATGGCAGTGAAAACTAAAGGTAAACGTCTAATACCAGAAAATTATTTGCTTCATAGTCTGCATATGGTTATATGAGCATGCACCTATTGTGTCTATATAAACACATACACATAAAAATATAGAAATTAAAATCTCAAGACTGAATCTGAATTGACATTGGATGTGGTAGGGTGTGGTACATTACTGACTAAGCCATATTGAGATTTGAATTTAACACATAGTATAGTGTATTGTAAAATGTTTTTTGATAATGTTAGTAAAATATTAATATATATCAACTTAACTTTCTATAAATAAGTCCCCTTGTGTTTTGGGTTTACATGTAGTTTCCAGTTTTTGTAAAAACTGGACATTTGTACATTGTTTAAGCAAATGCTGTTATAGCTGGAATCCCTTCCTACGGTTAACCATTCACTGGGAGATACAACAGCTATAATAAGGTTTGGTCAGAAATCACTGACTGAATAAATTATGTGTCAAATGGGTTATATTTTGTAACATTAAAACTCTAGATAGGCAGTGAATTGGCAGAGTCGTTAGTGCATTGGACAATGCCTTGCAGTATTCATTCCAGCTCACTGCACTCTGAGTTAAAATCCTGCCGAGGTCAACTTTGCTTTTCATCCTTTTGGGGTAGATAAATAAAGTACCAGTCTAGTGTGATGAAATGGCAGAATCATTAGAGCGTCGGATGAGATGCCTCGAGGTATTTATTCCGGCTCTTAGCATTCTGAGTTCAAATTCTGCCGTGGTCTACTTGATCCATTGCCTGGTTTAACACCACTACCTGGCCCTTGGGTGCCTTTAGTAGAGTCCACGCTGTTGCAAGCATTTGGGCCAGGTCTCTAGTCTGAGGATACCTGCCACCCTCCCTCCCACCAGTCTCAGAGGCCCTGAAAAAGGGTGATTGGCACTGGCTTCCTTCCAGACTAAGCAGTACAAAAAAAAAGTTAATCTTCATTGTGTAGGATTTGTTGGTCATGTAATGTAACTTGCAATATTTTGTAAATGATTCTTATCTACTATTATTACAAATCAATGAATTAATTATGAAATTAACTTCTAGAAACCTAAAGACAGCAGATGTTAGTAGACATATAGTTTGAAGAGATGGGTTCCTTCAGGTATTTTAGTTCAACTTTAGTGCCAACTGGCCAGAAAAAAGCAGAAAGATTTTAGCAATTTTTGCATACAACTCCTTTATATAGTTTTAGAAAAGATGAAGCTGAGTAATGTTAATAAGGCTAAAAATGTTTCCATACAATCAGTTTTACCATTTCTTTTCTCTTGATGTGTATTTAGATTTGACTAACTAGGAAAGAGATATTGTATAGAAGTATAATGTCTCAGTGAGGTGTTAGATAAAAATAATAGCTCCACTTTATTGATCGGCATATTTTGTTTGTAATTGTGATAATAACAAGAATAGAATCATTTCTTTGTTTTGCTTTTAGTATGTGTGTAGTGTCAATAGTTTGTTTATATATTTGACATTAACAACATTCATTCTAGTTATAAATGTTCAAATATGTATTTATGTTGCTTACATTTGATTACAGGTGTTGCCTGGTAGACATGTTTACCTTATTTATGCACAGAATAAAAAACTTGTGCAATAATTTTAATGATGATGGTCTAGATGAAATTAGTATCACTGAGAATTGAAATAATAGTTTTAACAAAATACCATGAACTTAACTGATATTTATCCACATATAATAATGAGCTTAGTGTTTTTGTTTGTTGTCATACTAAAGAGGAAGTGGGAGGGAGGCCATCAAATGACAAATGGAAGGTGGGTGAGTGACAAGTAAAATGAAAGTGAGTGGAAGGATGAGATGTTTATCACTGCCCTGACTGGCAAACAGGGAAAGAGTGAGGGAGTGAGAGTTTGCAGTTTTACTATGAATATTGTGATAAACTTTTGGAATAATAATAATTACATGTAAATCTTTCAATTGTTTGTAAATAATATATTTTTGTAAATATTGTATCATAATTTTTAATAAAATTTTTTATAACTATCATTAAACCATTCAGTGGATCAGTAAAAAAATGTTATAAGTAAAAAAGCTGTCATTTTTGACAGTACAAGTGGTCATGGGTTTATATGCCAGTGTAATTCATAATTTTCAGCGGATGGCATCTATTATTGCATTTGTGAATTATTTGTAATATTTTACTATTAATATGAAGTGCGAAGGCTTTAGGTAAGAAATTTATCAATGATTTCATCCATTGTTTTGAACGCATACAGCATTTACTATAATTATTAAAATGGTTGTCATTTTTTATGACAGGGTTACACTAGTGTATGTGTGTGTATGCGAACAGGAAAAATGTGACAAAAGCAGTGGGGTTGGAAAGCCAGCATGCATGGGCACAGCATAGGAGACAGCTGAGCAGAGGAAGCTACTGTGAAGCATGTTGTGGAGAATGGAGACAGCCAGGTTGCAATTCCTCCTGAGCACAGTGTATGATGCTTTTCTATCCCCAGCACATATTAAATGGTGAGGCTGGAGTGACACTGGTGATTGTCATTGGTGTGGTGATTAAGCATTGTTGTAGTATATTCTGGCAGCATGCAAGTCATCATCATCATCATCATTTTACATCTGCTTTCTATGCTGGCATGGGTTGGATGGATGATTTTGGCCCGAATCGATTCCTGGTTGGAGTCACCACTTTCCTAGATAGATTATCAGTGCATGTCTCGCTTGTACATTTCAATTGGCTTGGTTTCTATGGCTGGATTCCCTTCCTATCACCAACCACTTTACAGAGTGTACTGGGTGCATTTTATCATGGGTAGAATATTCTTGGTGGCATAAACAAGTTTTGTGTATACTTGCTGGTACATTAAAACAGCATCATTGATGCAATGAGAATCAACATCAAGTTGCATCCTGTTGTTTTCCACAGGGAGAGTAAGGAATAGCAATGCAAGCAAAGCCAAGACTCGCACTTCTCAGTGGTGCTAATATGACTGGAAGGTGCAGGTATATTTGCAAGAAGTCCTTGTGTTCCTAATCCATATTGCATGAATAAAGCAACACTCTGGCCTAACAGCATGGTCTGACTTGACAAAAAAGTCTTGATTGTTGAGTTAATGGTGCCTTGGGAAGGCAATATGGAGTTGGCACATGAAAGGCAGCGTCCAAGACATGAGGCACCTACAGAAGGTTTATGTCTGGAACTGGAGTAATATTATTGCTAAGAGTTTTATTCGTACTGTTCTGGATGTTGAATTTTAATACAGTTTTTTTTTTTCTAGGTCTAATAAACATAGGTGGTAAATTTCAACACTTATTCAGGTCAATGTAATAAAAATAGATATGTACACAACAATAAACAAATACTCAACACGAAACTTAAACAAGTTCAACACGATTTTAAAAATAATGACATTACAATATGTAAGAATGACAAAAGTAATATATTTATAATGATGGATAAAAAGGAATATATTGCAAAAATTAACAATTTACTCAATGACAAAAACAATTTTATAAGGATTCAGAAAGATAATACCACCCAGTTAAAATACAAACGAAATAAACAAATTGCAGTGATAAACACACAAATAGAAGCCCCTAATTTTCCCCAACATTTAAGATGAATTCACCACAGTGCATATCTACATAACAGTAAAACTACACAAACAAAACAATCCATTCTGACCTATAATATCTCAAATAAATACACCAACACACAAGATTGCTAAACAATTAGACAACATTATGAAGCAATACACAGCAGAGAGATACAGTATATGATCATATGAAGAGCTCCTAGAGGTCACACAAGAAATCAGTGAAGTAGGTATCTTCTCCACCTTAGATATAGAAAGTCTGTTTATCAACATTCCAATAGAAACCATATTAAATAATGCATACTAACACCAAAGAATAAAACCACTTATGATACCAGCTAAATTATTGGTGTTCTGTATAATAGATATACTCTTTCGTTGTCCCCAAAGCAATTTAATCAAAAAGATTGAGTAGCCATGGGTTCTCCCTTAGGACCCAGGATCGTGGAATTCTACATGGCCACAATAGAGAACAACGTGATACCAAGACACAAACATATGATATATATCAGGTATGTGGATAATATACTTGTCATAATGGATACACTGGAAGATGTCAAGAAATTAATGGAGGACCTACAAAACAACATCCAGAACAGTACAAATAAAAATCCTAGCATAAAATAACTCCATTTATAGAGACAAACATTCAGTTAGAAAACAACGGAAACGTCTGTTATACCAATGACACAAACAAATGTATATACTTACATGGAGACCACAAATGCCCATACAGATACAAAATGACAGTGGTAAAATCTCTATATAGAAGAGCATTTAGATTCTCCGCTACAAAAGACGCACTAGATAAAGAAATCCACAGAATAAAACAAATACTAATGAACACTGGATATTCTAACAAACTAATAGATCAAGCCATAGAACAATACAGGAAGAAATACAACACAACAAATACATCAGATACCACACCTATTAAAAATACACAAATAACACAAAGTATAATATGAATCAAAAGGCATACTAACTATAGAATAGACGATTATCAAAAACCTTGTAAACCAGAACACAAAATGCATTACATCAAACCATAAATTAACAATATCAATATATGACAAAAACATTAAAATTAAAAACTTTCTTATCAATAACAAACCATAACTATGTAAATGCATGGACAAGCTACTAATAACCAATGTGATTTATAAATTTGATTGCAAGTGTGAAAGGTGTCAACTTCATGACTCCAACTGTTATAATGGCCATACAAGTTTGACACTCTCCCACAAGCTCACCAACAGGAGCAATTGCAATGCACTACACCACACAACACAAAACTAGATAGCAAAACATTAGTGGACCACACAACTATATTCTACAGAATTTTCCATAAAAATAAATGATTAATGATAGAAGCAATACTCATTGCAGAGCACAAAGACAATATACACTAGTTACAAACAAAAGCAAACACCTGACTGATGACATATAAATATAACGGTTAAAATTCAAATTCAAGTGGTAATGTCTACACCAAACACATTGTCCCTGCCTACTATAAAGAGGCAGCAACACATGCCAACATCACTTCATCTGGCAGATGAGATTATGAAGGTCTGTAAATGTTGATGATGTATTTCAGAACTTTCCTGTTCCAAACAAACTGCAAGGAACTCATATGAAAAATATTGTGATAAAAAAGATAAAACTAGAACACAGTCGCAT
>JAOPJV010090119.1:0-10464 GCA_027122495.1 Muusoctopus longibrachus
CTGTCCTTGCCTTTGTATTGTCCTTAATGTTTTCAGGCCCTTGTGGCCAATAAAAGAAATCATTATTATTATTATTAATATTATTATTCTTATTATTATTATTGTTTATGTTTGTCATGGACAAAAAATGTTCTGTGGAGTGTTTTACTCCACAACTTTTTTTTAACAAACGTGACAGAAGGAAAAACATTTTGTTTGAAATATTTTCTTCACAGAACCTTTATGGAACGTTTCTGGTTATCTTTCCCATAGTGAGAGAGAAGCAAGTTTTGCCATTTTTTGAACATTTTAATCATACATTTGTTATGTTTTCATTCAACCTAAGATGGCTACTAACCAGAGAGACAATGCCCACCGGGAATTACATTTGGATGCATCAACGGAGAAAACAAATGAAGAAAAGGGAAAAATTTAATTACACAGCGGGGCGCAAATATTCCGCAAGGAAAAAATGTCAACATTTTAACACAAAACTGTTCCATTAAGTCGAATATCCTCAACGATAAGGCAAACAACAAAGACAACAAAATGGTGCACACACGGAAACACATTCTTTGCAAAATGAACAAAGCGGTATAAAAAATAACAGTTTATCATTCGCCAGCGCCGCCAACAACAAGCAGATACTGATTGGACCAGAAGAGATTTGTTTAGCAGTGTTTAGCAATGTCGCGTCTTTGCTGGAGTTCATTATCCAAGAGCTACAAAAGCGAAGGTTTACCTGTCTCTGCATCACAAAAAAAAAGCGGGAACAGGTTTCCTCCTCCTCTCAATAAACAATTAGAAGTAGCCCTGGCCGTTGTGTGGAGCGATATCTCATCTATCAGTCGGGGAAAGACTTACAGGACAGTATGCTTCATTTTTAAAACTGAGGATGAGATGAAAAAGCAATCCGAGGTAGTGCGTCAAACACCTATCCATGTATCAACAACAGATCAGAAGAGCTACAGTTCTCAGGGCAACACCGGTCGCGGCTCCAGAAACAGCGAAAGAGATCGCCTCGTCCTCAGTCCCAAGAGCCGATAAGCAAGGAATTCCCAGCCCATGACATGACCATCGTCTTGCGATGATGAGGAGACCATAGAAAATGAACAGGAGTGGCAGACTGTCGATGACGCTGAAAACAAAAGGCGGGAAATAACCCACAAAGGAAGAACATACCGAAACAAATGGCATGCAGAACAAACGAAGAGAGGTTTATATCTCTCCAGGAAGAGCCTAAGATGGAGGATCCCACATACTCCTTGGAAACTATGAAATTGACAGTGGTGAGAACCGGGTTGATTCCCTGAACGACATGCAGGATAAGAACGTAATTGAGAAGGTGCTGGATTGCGGAGAGATGGGGGCAGTGTATAAAGAACACTCGAAGGATAGACTGCTGAGGAAAGAAACACACCAGAAGTCTACTGTCAGCTGCACATGAGCTACAAGGGTGTGGTGGTTTATAAGCTAATTCCTACCAACTACGACAGCCGAACTGCTGACGGGTACGTTTTGGCACGAAACATTTCGAGTACCATGATTTGTACAAGGGAGTATCAGGTAGCCAGAGCTGTGGGGAGCTCTGATCGAATCCGGATGATGACTCACCCGTGTTTGTTTTCTTATTTCTTTAAATTATATATATTTTTAAATTATATCTGTTTTATATAATCATTATTTTGTGTAATTATTTGTATAATTTTGACATGTTTAATATATTTTCATATATTGTTTAACGTCTCTGCCCCATCGCTCGTTCTTGTATAACTTTGTTGAACATCCCAAGATGTTATTTTTTTATCCACTTTGTAAACATCTCTATTGTATGTATGAAAGGGCCCTGGTGGCGAAATATACGAAATAGTTAATATTATTATCATTATTATTACGAATTGGCAGAGTCGTTAGCGTGTCGGACAGAATACCTTACGTACTCTTTCTGTCTCACTGCGCTCTGAGTTCAAATCCCGCCGAGGTCAACTTTGCCTTTCATCCTTCCGGGGTCGATAAAATAAAGTACCAGTCAAGTACTGGGGATTGTTGGCCTTGTACCTGAATTAGAAACAATTATTATTATTATTATCCTCTTCACTTGGTTTGTTGGCACTTCACCGAGAGTCCTCCGTAAGTGTGTTACTTGTTTGCCTGTTTTCAGAAACTTTAGGAACAAAATGTAACAGAAATTCCTTCTGAAAACAGGCAAACGAGTAACAAACTTACGGAGGACTCTTGGTGAAGTGTCAATTTCTGCAAATCTAATCATTTCGTTTATTTTCTGGCCTGCGGGCCAGAAACATAAGAAAAAGTATTTTGAATGTTGTTTGTATGAGCTTTAATTTTAAGATATGGTGTCAGCTTTCCTTGATGGCTAGCAAGAGAGGAGGGTAAAAGGTTATTTGGAAAGCAAAGGCACCCCTCACACTAAATTTCAGCATGAGTGGCCTGGCCCCTCACTAGTAGCTGTTGATGAAAACACTCCTGCCACCACCACTACAGCTATCAGTAACAACAACAACAACAACTACTACGACAAAACTAATGAAAACAAACTGAAATTTAACAACAACCACAGCAACAAAAGTAATGAAAACAAAAAATTGAATACATCAACAACAGCGAAAACGAGAAAAAAGAAAAAAATAATACCAACAACAACACGTACAATGACAACGACAATACGTACAATGACAACGACAAAACCAACACTACCACCAACAACGCAACCACCAACACCACCTCCGTCACGAGCAAACAAACTCTCATAGCACAGCGAAAATCTACCACCACTACCACCACAGTTAACATCAACATCAACGTCGCTACCAGCTCGGTGGTGAGTCGGCAAGCGCTTGCAACACTAAGCTATACCACCACCACCACTACGACCACCGGCTCTTCCATCTCCTTTGCCATCGCCGCGAGTGTGCGTGAAAGGTTCCAATTACAAACCGAAGAAATGAATCAAGCTAGGAAACTTGTCCAGAAACGAGGTAGGAGAGTGAGTCTAGCCGTGCCACCAAACGTAATAGAACAAACAAGGACATGCACAATAACGTACAGGTGCATAGGCACAACAAGTAGACGTGAAGAGAGAGCACCGCATTCAGAGATAAATAATGTATGAAGCCACTGTGGAACCAAAAAACATATGTCAACTGCGGAAAGCGATATGGTACGGTAGATGTGAGTTTCCCCACGGAAATGGAAGCCAAAAGGCACTCCACGGCCTCCCTAAAGAATGAGGAATTAATCCTCATACCCACCTATCTCACCCGTCATGTGGCACAAGTGAATGTGGTGGAAGTGCCACAGGAAATAACCATTACCTGGCTGGTAAGTGGCCGTCTTGGTGGAAATAGAGTACAAAACAACAATCTTAGAAGTCCAAGAACTAAAAAAAGAGAATTGGATTGGAAAAGGCTTCGAACTCTTAATCCAGACGGAACAAGAGAGTCTCGAAGCATTCCATGACATCATTGACCTCTCAGAAGGCACCCAATTGTTTCTGGCAGTAGAGGGTAGGATACCGAGGTGCCACATTTGTGGTGCTGCGAAGCATCTTAAGACCTTCTTCCCACAGCAAGGGACGAAAGAAGAATGGCTCCCACTATTACCGACGCCACAAACAAATGCCACAATAACAACCTGCAACCACAAAACTAAAAACACCACCAGCAGCAGCAACAACACCAGTAAAACTGGAAGCAGCAGTAACAAAAACAACAGAAGTTACAATAGCAGCAGCACAAGAAGCAGCAGCCTCAGAAACTACAGTATCACCGACAACAGCGATAACAACAGCAACAGAAACAAAACCCAAGACATACCTCTCCCTCCTTCAGACCACTCAGATAAGTCATGTAACAGGCTGAAAAAATCCTAATGGCAGAAAGTTCCCGTTAGGAGGAAAAGAAAGAAAGAGAAACCATCTGCCAACACAGAAAACTAAGAGGCATGAAGGGACGGGAGGTTCCCATCTAACCAACCACACACGAATACCACCAACACCAGTGATACCACCCACACCATCACCACCCACACCACCACCACCACCACCGACACCACCGACACCGCCGGCACTACCAACACCACTGACACCACCAACACCAAAGCAGACACAACTCCAACCTAACCCGCACCCACACCAACAACAGGAAAATAAACAACAAAAATAACAACAACACCAACAACAGTTAAGCAAAAAAGAAAATAATACCACCAACAACACTGCGATAAACAAAAATAACAACAAAATATTAAATTTCATCAAAGAACAGAAAAACAAAACAGTACAGAACTTCACACAACAATCACATAACGCACCACCACACACACAGATAATAGAAACCACACAAGAGATATATAAATATCTCAAAACAAAATTCCCTAACGACGTGGGGGGCTTTCCGGGGTACAGTTAATAAAAGACTGTACATGGAGTTGCTCGAGGAAACACCCACGATTAGTCAGAAAGCCCGATCACAGGAGCAAGGTAAGTGACCTCTCTAACCTCTTGGCTCAGAATAGGTAGCATAAATGGACGTGGCCTTGGGTCGGTTTGGAAGCAAGGCCACTTGCTCAACAACCTCAGGTCACACTAGATATAGCCATCAGCAAGACCAGAATTTCAAAAACGCACGCACTTACTCATATCTTCGACGACTATGAGGTGTACGCATCTCTTAGTAGGCCTGGATTGGGAAGCGGAGTGGCAGTGATGTTCCGGAAAGTCTTGAATCTCGAGGTACGGCCGATATTCCTGGACCCGAATGGCAAGTCGGTGGTCCTGGATGTTGACAGCAGCGAAGGCGGTGCCTTCAGACTAGTGGCCGTCTATGCCCCGACAGGGGCAGCGCGGCTAGATTTCTTCAGGCGTGTAGAAGCTTTCTTGGGAGCGTCCCGCTCTTTAGTGCTAGTAAGAGACTGGAATAGTATCTTAGACGCACGTTGATATTGTGTGGGGTTAACCGATAGGAGAGGGGAGTGTAAAACCTCGCAAGCCTGCTCAAATAATTCCAACTGTCTGACAAGTACCGACTGGATTTCCTGAGTGAGCCAGTGTGGACATGGACCAACCACATCGAGTCATTTAAATTGTATCTAGATAGAGTATTTCTTAGGTCAGCAGATAGAGCGTAGGGTGTCCACAATTTCAACTGCTCGGCTACACAGATCAGAAATTTGTGATCTACTCGGTTGATCAAGATAGGACACATAGACAGGACTCCGGTTACTGGGAGTTCAATGCCTCATTCCCCACACGCATAGCCTGCGGAGACTGGGTTAGCGATTTAGTTGGGTGATAGTTGACAGGGGGATATCGTCAACAACATGGTGGTGTGCCCTGAAAAAGGCGATTAAAAAAGAATGGATAGGATTTAGTAAATAAGTAGCGAAGGAGAAAAACAGATTGCAGGGTGATTTAGTCAGAAACTTAGAAGAGGGTATTATGAAAGGCATCGCAACCGACGTGCTAGCGGCAAGAATGGCCCTCGACCATTTATTCAACGCGAAACACGAAGGTGACGTTGTCAGAGCTAAGGCGTGTGCTCTAAGACACGAAGGAACGAATGCCGTTCGATGGGCTCGAGTGGCAGAGGTGCAACGTGGCAACAAAGCCACAATCTGGTCTATAGCGAACCGGGACTGGCGCGTGCTACTCGATTCCAAGTAGATATTTTTGGCTTTCCAGCGACACTTTGCTCAACTGTTCGGGGCAAGTGGCGAGCCGGAGTGAGGGGTGGACTTTAACGCCTAACTCAACAGCCTGCTGTGACTCTTGATGGAGGATGCGGAGTGCTGCGAAAGGCCGATAACAGCTGATGAGATACGGGAAGTGATAAGTAGCTGTACAAGAGGCAAATCATCTGGTTTGGATGGTCTGCCCTACTTTTACATGCCAGACTTGTTCGACAACCTTCTGGCAGACGTCTACTCCAACTGGCAGTAGAATGGGAGAATGCCCAACTATGTGAGCCGAGGAATAGTAGCGCTGCTGAGAAAGGACGCCAACAAGGGGGATGTTATTGATAATTTTCGGCCCATAACTTTGATGAATGCAGAGTTTAAGATTTTGGCCAAGGTGTTCGCAAAGAGATTGGCGCTTGTCGTCGGCAGTCTGATCGGGGAAGCGCAGACATGTGAAATCCTGAACAGATCCATACACGACAACCTCCACCTCGTGCCATACATCATAGAGCGGGTAGATAACCAAACTGGCTTCGGTGGGGCTTTGATCAATTTGGATCGATCGAAAGCTTTCGATGTGTTTGACCATTGTTACTTGGCAGCTGTCCTTAGGGCAGCTGGTTTCGGTCCCGTTTTCAGAAGTTGGATAGCTCCGATGTACAGTGGCATCTGCTCGGTGGTCAGAGTAAATGGCCACCTATCGGAACCATTTAGTCCCACGCACTTGGTCCGACAAGAATGTCCTCTCTCATCTCTTCTGTATGCACTGACTCTTGAACCACTACTGCAGAAACTAGAGGTGTTGAGAGGCATCCTGCGAGAACTAGGATGCAGAACGTCTGTGTCGGCATATGCAGACGACGTCACCGTAATGGTGTCGGACATCTTGAAAACCGAGGTAGTCGGCACCGTTCTAAAAGAATGCGAGGCGGTGACATGATAAAAAAAGTTAACGAGGACAAGTCGGTGGGTTAGCAGCTCGGCACCTGGTGATGCATGACCATATCATCTAACAGTGTCGTGGGACGTTGGACAGACGGACCGGTTAAGTTGCTTGGAGTCCTATTCGGTCCAGACCTCCAGGTGGACAGGAACTGAGTCGAGGTGACGAGCAGGGTGGCCAATCTTACTCAAAATTGAGCCGAGAGGAAGCTATCCCTAAAAGGTCAGGCAGAGGTGGCGAACGCCTACATCACCTCTGTTATATACTACCGCCTGACAGTCATGCCTTGCCCCAGTTCTCGTCTGACCAAATTGGAACGCCTACACTTTTTCTTCTTGTAGAAGGGACGCACACATTCACTGGGGCTAAGGCATCTACAGAGATTCCTTGACGGTGAGCAGGTGTGGTCGCCTTTTGTCAGGCACATCTTTCTACAGCTCGTCTATTTGATGGAGCTGCAGTTCTGGCTCAAGCAAAGACCAAGACTGGGCGCCTGGCAACTAGAATGTTGTCAGGCGCTCACAGCTCTCTCTCAGTCGGGCAATGTGGTTAGTGCGAGTTCCACTTTGGCCTTCTATAGCAGTAGGGAAGAGCGACAACGTTTTCAGGGAAACTCTGGGCGTAGACAAGAATCAACTGGTTGGTCTGTTCCGGAGGTATTTCAGTCCGGAGCCCATGGATAATTTGCAGAAATCCTTGGCCTGGCAATGTGACCGGGGGAGCATTGCCGGTTCTAGACAAACTCGACAGGCATGGAAGTGCTGTCAGCCAATCATGTCCGAGATGTGCGCAGAGTGACGAAACCGTCCTGCACGCACTCTTTCAGTGCGCGAGTATTGCTGACTTGTGGAGTTTTGTCGAACAAGCTATTATCGCGTGTGTGACAGATCCGGCTATCGGCCGAATCTATCGCCCCACCGCCTTCCTTTGGCCGCATCCTGAATATCAAATGGATTGATCGAGTCACCAACAATGAAGTAATGGCCAGCGCCCAGACACTCAGCTTCCTAATCCTGCTCTAACAATGACGTCTCCGCTGGCTGGCCCATGTACACCATATGTCAGACGGGAGGATCCCGAAATACCTGCTGTATAGGGAGCTGGCCTCTGGCAAGAGAGAACAAAGGCGGCCCTATCTTCGTTTCAAAGATGTCCGCAAGGGAGACATAAAGTCACTGAACATGAGCGTCGAAAGGTGGGACACATTGGAAGTGATCACTCCCACTGGAGGATGGAACAAGGCAGGGGTTTCAAAAGACGAGGGGAGAAGTAGAGACTTGCTGCAGAAAAGAATTGCACCAGGACGAGACTGGCATATATTATTTTCAAATGTAGTCGTTGCAACCGGGACTGTCGCTCCCGTATTAGCCTCTACAGCCACAGTAGACGCTGCTCTGACAACAAGTTCAAAGCAAGACTTTTCAAGCGCACATCCATAGTCTCGTGAGACTAAAGGAAGCCAACATTATTATTAACATTATTGTCATACATTGAGTTCAAATCCTGCGGATGTCAACTTTGTGTTTTATTCCTAGTTTGATAAAATGAAGTACCTGTTAAGTATTAGATCGATTTAATCGACTGTTTCCTTTCCCAAACTTTGTGGCTTCGGGCTTAGGTAAGAAATTATTGTAATCTTATTTTTATTACATGCTTTCATTACACAACCAAACGCAGCTAATTTGAGCCTTTGGTACGGGCAGTGTTTTGTTTTGTTTTTTATGTTTATATTGTAATGAAAATATTCCACGAAATAGGTGTGCAATGACATGTAGTGCTATTTTCTCAATGTTGTGCATATATGTAAGCCCTGGCGTTTTGGTAATGTATTTGTCTGCCTATTTTGAAATAATTACCAGGGGACCTATTGGAGATTGTTTCTCTTTCCAATCCCAACATTCTATTTCCAGGTCTTTATATTTGGCTCATCATCCATAACCTAAGGAGGCCGTATGTACACAACAAATGACGCAACCTCCCTCTCCATCTTTCTCAGTTTCAATGAGCCTCATTTTTTCCACCATTTTCCTTCTTGTCTATTACCTACTATTGCTTAATCACCATGCTTGTGGTGTTCCTCTACATCTTTTACTGGGGGATTGTTCATAGAGTGCAGTTGAAATTATTATTGCTCTTAAAAATCGAATTTTTGTTGTTATTGTTATCTTTTTTCGAACAGGGTCTAATATTGTTAAAGCCATTGTAACTGCTGTAATCCAGTATTTTACTTCTTGCTATGATCTCACATCTTCCGTTATTGTTCTTAAATACTTAAATTCATCAATTTATTCGAGCGTTTTCTCTGCTATTTCAATTAGATTGACTATTTTCGTTTTATTTTCACTAGTTATTATTTTGCTTTTTCCAGCACTTATTTCCAATCCATGTCTTTTTACAGTTGTATCAAGGAGTGTTGTTAGACCTCTCTAAGTTATTCTTCATTATGTCCTATTAAATCAATATTATGGGCAATATAGGTTACGAACTTCTCTACCTCCTACTTCAAGATCTCCTTCAAAATATTCAAGGGCTTCCGTTATTATGTATTCCAAAACACGTTGAAAAGGTTTGTCTAACACCAGATGTTTTAAATCAGTTAATTGATGAATTTTCAACAAAATCAGACTTTTTGCATGCTCATATAATGACTCAATAACATTTACAATTAGCAGTCTGGTACTATATTTTCTCATAATAAGCTATAGTGCCCTATGTCATACAGTAAAAAATTTGTTGAAGTCAATGAAGTTGTGGTAACGATCTAACTGATATTCCAAGTATTTTTCTGCGAGAATACTAACGTTACAAATCTGCTGATCAGTGTTTCCCCCTACTTGGAAACCATCCTGGATTTTACTAAGTATCGTTTTTTATTGTTGTTTTCATTTGAGCAAGTAAAACATATAGCAAAATGTTGTTTGGATAGTTAATTAAACTAAATGTATGGTTGTTTACGCCCTTTTTGGTGTCCCTCTTCTTTAGCAGTGGTATAACAATTGATTCTGTGCATTTAGTAGCCATTCTCCAGTATACATACAAAGTTTACAAAGAATCTCAATGACATTCATCTCCCTTCTTTAACAGTTCTGCATTTACGTTATCTGTTCCGGGTGATTATTACATTTTAGTTTCCTAATTGCTTGTGTAACTTCTCAAGTGATTTTCTGGCTCTTGTATATCAAAGAGAATTTCTGTTCATAATTGTTTTAGCACGTCACTATCTACCTCCGCTTTGTGGCCATGACGTTCTTCACATTATTCTCTTCATTTTTCAGTTACTTCCTTTTCCTTGGTTAGTAGGTTGCCATATTTATCTTCAACAACTTGACATTTAGGTACCCATTCTTTGGTTAGATCTTTAATAATTTCATGTGCTCTTGAGTTATTTGATCTATGACTTCTTTCTACTTCACATCTTTCGTTAATCCATGTATCTTACTGCTCTAATTTCCTTTTTTACTTTCCTATTGGCTAAACTATATTCCATTCCTGCTGCTTCATTTTAATATCGTTTCTGTTTCAGATCTCTTCTTTCATCATAACTGATTAAAAAATCAAAAATCTTTATTTATCTAAGGATTCTTAACTTTCTTCCTTTTACCAAGAATTCTGTTGGCTGGTTGTTGTTATTATTTCTTCAACGGCTCCTGTTCATTTTTGAACATTGGGACCTAATGATAATAATAATAATAATAATAATAATTATTATTATTTCTAATATTGGCGCAAGGCCAGAAATTTTAGGTGAGGGGTAAGTCGATTAAATGGACTCCAGTACTTGACTGGTACTTTGTTTATCGACCCCAGATGGATGAAAGGCAAAGTTGGCCTCGGCGGGGTTTGAACTC